>JAODAL010001818.1:0-215518 GCA_025379985.1 Phyllomedusa bahiana | reverse complement strand
GGGGTGACATCGGTGTAGTGACGGAAACAGGTAGGCATCGGTTGCAATGACTTGTACAGGGTAGAGGCATCAGTGTAGGGGATGGTACAGGGTAGAGGCATCAGTGTAGTGACTGGTACAGGATAGAGGCATCAGTGTAGTGACTGGTACAGGGTAGAGGCATCGGTGTAGTGACTGGTACAGGGTAGAGGCATCAGTGTAGTGACTGGTACAGGGTAGAGGCATCGGTGTAGTGTACAGGGTGGAGGCAGTGGTGTAGTGACTGGTACAGGGTAGAAGCATAAATGTAGTGATAGGTACAGGGTAGAAGCATCGGTGTAGCAGCTTCAACGAAGGATAAGCTGGGCTGCTGCATTCAGCAGCAGAAGAGGAAATTTGGAGAATGGAAGACTGATTAAGGAGTTTGAATAATCAAGACAAAAATGTATAAAGGCAACAATAAGAGTTTTGACAGTTTCCACAGTAAGAAAAGAGAGGATTCTGGAGATGATTTAAGATACAGGAAACAAAATCAGGCAAAGGATTGAATATAGGGGAAGAACAACTGTATCTTAAAGAGCACCTATCACCTTCACACATAGACAAAAATTTATAGTAGAAGAAATTATAATACTTTTCTCCCATACATGTCATAAGTAGATCAGTTGATTTCCCTCAGTATTACAGAGAAACAGGTTTTACTTTCACTTTGTAACTCAGGAGATCCTTATCTAGAAGAAATCCTTGTGTTGAAGATACCAACTGTGCAGGGGGGGCTGAGGACACAGCTGCTGATACAGGGTAATCTGAGTCTCTCACTATATACAGTACAGCAGGCACAAGACACTGACATAGTGTGACAGGGTTTACCTGTTGCTTCAGCCTCCTCCTTCATAGCACAAAAGCATCTATATTACACTGCTGCTGGTGTAAACATGATGTAGACTTCCAGGCTCCCCCCTGCACAGTGGACTCTCCCAGCTCAGAAGCAGTTACTTTGACACAACTGTCAACACAGTGATCCATCAAGCTGTCACATGTCCCTCATTTGAACGGAGCTGTGGTCAAGTATGCGTGCTGTCATTCATTCAACCATATAGGAAGAGACAGCCAAGTAAAGCTCTTAGTCATGTTCATCAATCATACAGAGTTGAAGAGATGGGTACCGCACATGCTCGAACTACAGCTCCATTCAAATGAGGGACACAAGACTTCTGCTGCCGCGATCGTGGGGATCCCAACAGGAGCTCCAGTGACCAGACACTTATTACCTATCCTGTGGATAATACTCAACACCTGTGGATAAGTAATAAATGTAGTTGTAGGAAAATTGCTTGTAGTTTAAAGAAACACTTCTAGCAATCATCTCTCCTAAAACCTGCACGCAGTGTGCAAAGTCTACCCATGTTATAGTGTATTCAGCCAAGTATGCAATGCACGTGACTTTATCCCAAGATTAGTATAATTATGAGTACTTTTTTCACTACGACGTTCACATCACTATGGGCGACATGTCCACGCTAGTTTTAGGCGCATTAAATCAGCGTAAAGTGCGCCAGAAAGTCTGATACTTTCAAATAAATGGCGTCCGGTATACCTTGCATAGAAAACCTAATGCGCCTAAAAAGGCGAATCGCGTCAAAAAAGGTGCATTGCGCAACTTGCATAGCAATTCAATGCAATAGTATAATATTGGTAGTATATGGTATGCGTCTATCGGGCGCTTGTGCGGAGGCGCATGCATATGTAAGTGCCTCTATGGGCGATATTTAGGCGCATTACAAAATGTCAAGCCCGGCGAAATCACCCATTTTGGTGTGCAGTTCATTTCATCAAGAAATTTTGGCGTCAAAGTGGGTTTTTCCAAAATTGAAAAAATGGCTGTTGGGGTGTTGGGACATGTCGCCCTATGTCCCCGTCGGGGTGTCAAACTGCGGCCCTTCAGTTTGGGAAAAAACAACTCCCATCGCCCCTGTTTTAGATTTTTACAAAAGCATGATAGGGGGTTTTGTTTCCAGCAAATGGAGGGGCCGCAGTTTGCACCTGTTATTGGTGTTTCTTCAGTGGGTGAATGACCGATGGGCATCAGATAGTCGGATCATTTAATATCTGTTTAGATTAAAAGAAGTATAGAAATAGCGCGTTCTCTTCCTGCTTTAGAAGGATCCATCCATCTTCTGTTCTTCTCTAATGCGCACTTCCTAGTTTGGTGAAGTTTTCGCAAACTTAGGTTTGGGAATACACGCCGGGGCTGACGCTTTCCCTTTTTTCGCCAACTTCAATAACCTTGTGGTCCTGGACTTGTCCCGAAATGTGATCAATAAAATTCCTTCTGAAATTGGTGAGCTCCTATATTGTGAATGCGGTACGATTTATGTGGAATAATTCTGCTATTTATGTAACGCTAAATAGGTTTTTCTCGCGACAATAATAAGCGTTTACCATGTAGGGAAAGGTAAACCAAGATTATTACCAAATACATTGCAGTTTTGATTTTGCTTTGTTCAGGAGACTTATTTACTGCTAGTGTACACAAGTTCCTCTCGGTTACCGACCACTCCTCCCTGCTCTCTATTATCTTTCATTGCTCTAAGCTGCAGTCAGTCAGTTGGACAATGGTGAGTTACTCCCTGCTGAGTCTTGTCTCTAGTAATGGACTAGACCTAATACTTGTTGAATTTAGTTCCCCTGTCACAGATATAAGGGCCATAAGCATAGGCCAGGGGTGTCAAACTGCGGCCCTCCAGTTGTTGGGAAACGACAACTCCCATCATGCATTTCTATAATCTATGACAGTGGGCATGATGGGAGTTGTAGTTTCCCAACAGCTGGAGGGCCGCAGTTTGACACCCCTGGCATAGGCAGTGACCGAAATATCCCTGACAGACTAATAAACATTTGATCGATGATAGCAGACTATGTCTCACTATATTGGACTCAGTCGAGCACACTGTGAGAGGAATGGACAGAGGAAGGGACGGACTCTCTCCCTGCGACTGATGGCCGGGAACAGCTGAGAGAGGACGGGGAGGACTCAGTGCACAATAAACTTTCCTTCTCAGTTACTATCATCTCTACAAACGTATTTTAGAAGCTTTTAGAAGCTGCATGCCACAAATACATACACATAATGCAATGAATTAAAGAGTAATTATGGGCTTAGAGGGCCCAACATGTTTTATTTTCACAGTGCGAAGAGGCTATTTGGAACCTTTCAGCTATCTGAGTAACATTTTTTTTAAAGATGGACAACCCCTTTAAGTGACAGATTTAACTGCCTGCAAATTGAACTAAGACAACAGATGAATGAAACCCAGGTGATCACAATTAAAGGGGTTTTCTAACCATCCTGTTTCACGGAACCACAGGCAGCTTCCGACTCCCACTTCCTGGTCAGGCTGTGGGTCGTTCTATTGCAGTTATTGACATACTACTCTGCTATTCCTGGTACAGTGACATGACTACAGGAGGTTTATAATCTGAAGTACACAAAGCTACAGAGCGCTATGGGTTTAAAGGGGATTTATCGCTTCAACAGTTTGTCTGTTTCATTGTACTTTCAGTTTCTCAGCTCCTCAAATCCAGGGGCATTTCTTCCCCTCCTGGCCCGGGTGTTTTTAATGAAGGGGATGACATCATCCCCCCCTTCACTGTTCATGCTCGCTCCCGAGTCAGTGTGTTTGTTTAAGAGAGATCAGTGGGAGGGGATAGCACATCCCCCCCCCCCCCTGTCTGAGTCCACATGTCACTGTGTCATTCCTCTCCCTATGCAGTCTTATTTTGTAAGAGCTGTTTACATACCACAGGCCTGCATTCAGTCTAGACAGTCTTCTATGAACTCAGAGCACTGATCTCTTCTCTGAGGTGGTGGTTTGTTACAGTTGAATCCAGTTTACACGCAGCATTAGCCACCGAGCACAATTCTGCTGTTTTCTGATTGTAGAAGCAGTTGCAGTGTTACTGTGGAGCTGGTGGCTGTGCAGAGTGAAATGTTGCCGGCCCCTTATTCTGAGTGAGAGAGGCAGGAATGAGCGCTCCCGTGAATACGACCGGGGGCCAGACAGAATGTAAATTAGTAGAGCCGTCAGCCAATGAAATGAAAGGAGGAGGGATCCGACCGGCACTGGGGAACAGTGTTTACAGAAATAGAAGATAAGGCAGACTGTGAAAACTAGACAGCTTTGCTAATGACATCCAACTGCAAAGTTGCTTGTTCTCACTGTCCCCTTATTCTGAAGACCATTTAATGTAATGATAAAACTCCTTTAAACTTGTCATTAACTTAAATAAACAAGCTCTTGCGCTACAGATAATGCTTAGCAGGAAGTGACTCGCCATGGTCTGACAGCAGCTTGTGGAGCAATAAGATAAGAGAAAGAGCAGGGAGAGGTGGTCAGTAACAGATTTAGTTGCTTGCAACTTGAACTAAGACAACAGATTAATGAAGCTCAATTGATCATAGTTAAAGGGGTTGTCTCACCATGCTGTTTCACCGAGCCACAGGCAGCTTCAGGCTCCCACTCTCTGGTCAGGCTGTGGATGGGTCTATAGCTCTGGTATTCCTTGCTATTCTTGTTACAGTGATATGAGCGCAGGAGGTTTATAATGTGATGTACACAAAGCTACAGAGCTCGAAGGGTTTAAACTTGTCATTAACTTAAAAAAAAAAGCTATTGTGCTAGAGATAAGACTCAGCAGGGAGTGACTCCCCATGGTCTGACAGCAGCTTGTGGAGCAATCAGATAAGAGAAAGAGCAGGGAGAGGTGGTAGGTAACTTGTGTACACTAGCAGTAAATAAAATCTTCTTTATCTCCTTAAGAAAGCAAAATCATTTACCTTTCCCTGCAAGTTAAAAGTTAATCATTTTGGTGAGAAAACCCCTTTGATGGGCCTTCAGGTATTTTTTTTTAAACCATGGCTTATTACATAGCCTATGTGTCTAATCATGCTTCTCTATGGTAAATCTGATACATTAAAATAGCAAAAATATATATTTTTTAAATGTTGCATGGTTTATACAAATTACCACTCAAGAGTCATCTGGGCGGTGACAATATCAGGAAGAGTCACAGTGCAGGCTCCATCTTTGACCTGATTGATGAACCTCCACTACTCTACTCTGCATACACCCTGTAAGCTTTGGATAGTAGTAATTAGAGAAGCCAGAAGGGTATCAATCAAACCAGGATAGGAAATGTTGGATTCAGAACTGTGTGACTCTTCCTGGTATGGTCACCGCCCACATGACTCTTCTGTGGTATTTTGCATACAGTGTTGTATTTAAAAAAGTGAGTTATTTTGTAATTTTGCTGCATAAAATTGACCATAGATTAGAAACATTATCAGGTCCAGTAATGAGGCACGGAGGTGGTGTAGGGACTAGAAACAATGTGATAGCTTCTCTTTAATAAAGCAACAGAAAATTTAGGATGTCTCCAGGATATTACAATGTTACACTGGGATTCATTTATGAAAAATGATTCTCCAAGAATAAGTGACCTTGTTTCTCTAAGCAATAAATCAGGTTAAAAGGGATTTTTCTATTTATTAACAAAACTTGTCACCCCCCGCTGCTGGGAAGTTCTAAAATAGAAAAAAAAAAACCTATCACCTTTCGATCTCGCTGCATTCCAGCGTCGCCACCGCTCCCGGTTGATGGTGTCTTGCTCTTTGTTCACATGACAATGCAGCTATTCATAGGTCTCATGCGTCTCTTCCTGGATATACGGCATGTGACCCCTGAGGCCAGTGATTGGCTGCAGCGTTGCAGGACAACCAATTGTGATATCATCAGTGGACGCACCAGGGGAGTTTTTGCCTCTCTGCGTTTAAAAAAAAACCACATACAAAAAAGGGACATTACTTACTCAAAACAAAACAAAACACTCCAAAGGCCATATTCACAGTCTCCATGGCTGGACTAGACTGTAGCATGCAACAGTCTGGCCTCATATGCTACCTGGGGAAAAATAAACCAGGTGCAGGCTCCACACACACCCACTAGGGAAGAATTAGAGATAAAAATTTGCACATTAATTTGATACCTATTCACACCACATGGCAAGAAAAGCCACAGTATAATGCATGGGGAGGATTGCACAAATGAAAAAATACCAAGAACAACCACTCCAGCCTTCATGCATGAGGAGGGGTTGCTGGCGTTTAAAATTTGAAATATAATAAGGGCGATACAGAAAGTGCCATAAAAACAATACGTGGTGCACCATGTTGGCTTACACCTATTAGTGACGCCCATACTAAAATTTTAGGCGGGCTGCCAGCACTTTCGGGGTGTCCCAACCAAAAAATACGGGCACCCCCCTCCCCAGCATTCTGGGCAGATAAAAAATGGCTACGGAAAAATGTTAAATTTTTAAGGTTTTAAAGTTGGTAGGGGGGCCCCGGGTTTAAGCCGAAACCCGGGCGTCAACGCCCATTTTTTTTGGGGCCCCAACACAACAACTTACAGAAAAAACATACAAAAAATTGGGGACATATTTTACTAAAACACAGACTGAACCCAGTACCCTCACTCGCTATATTTTAAAACCTTGGAAAAATTAACAGGTGCAGCAAAATTGATACACATCACAACAACCCCCCCACTAGGGGACAATTAGATGATAAAAAAAAACTGCACATTAACTTGATACTTGTTCACCCAGCAGCAGAAAAAACCACATGTAATAAATCTTTTTCTGCCCAAAATGCGGGGGGAGCGGAGGTCCTGTTTTTTGTTTTGGGCACCCAGAAAGTGCGGGGAAACCGCCAAATCTAAAGACAGGGTTTACTAATAGGTTGAAAGCCAGCAGGGCACCACACGATCTGTTTTTTAAAAGGCACCCTTCGTACGCCTTATTTATATGCAATTGAGTACCAGCAACACCCCAATTTTGCAGGGAGGGTAGTGAGGGGTTTGTTCTATTGGGTATTTTTGCATTTGTGCAATCCCCCCATTAATTATACTGTGGCTTTTCGCAACTGGTGTGAAAATAAAATTTAAAAATTTGCATTTTTGTTTTTAAAATTGCTCCCCATGGGGGAGAAATGTGAGCGCTCCAAAAAATTACCACCTTTTTATCTTTCCCAAGAGCAAAAGGGCCAGATTTGCCTGCTACGGGGTCCTCCTTGTTTTAGCAGTGTAACTTTTTTTTATTTCAGTAACGCAGGTTTTGAGGCTTGTTTTACATGAGAGAAGTTGTAATTTTTTGGTGTATTTTTAGGTTGCATGTAAATTGCTGTGCAATGTACTGAAAAAAAAAATTGCGGCATCTTTCTTCATTTTGCAAAAAAATTATTTTCTATCCATTAAACGTTTCACACTAAATAATCCACTAAATTAAATTCTACAACACAGTCTTCTAATACCCAATTTTTTTTGTGTTTTCAATTTTTTTTTTTTTTATTAAATTTTTATATTTTTTTTTTTTTCCACTTTTTTTTAGATAATTCACTTTTTTTAATTGTTTTTTGGGGTCATTATTTTTCAACATGAATATACTCCTGTTTCCTAATACATTATATTGCATACTATATCAGCAAGACAAAGGCTGCTGTTAGGGCAACACATGGTGTGAGCTTACCATAGGCTTACTACATGGAAAACTCCGAGGCTGTTCTAGGTCCCAGGGCTGACTGTAAGGGTATGTTCACAAGATGCATTGCGGCGCGTACAGTACGCACCACAGTACATCGTGTGTTTCGGGAGCTCGCGCTGATCATTTGAAATACCCCAGGCGCGGGGGGGCCCGGGCACCCACCGGCCCCATAGACATGCTTTACCCGGTGCTAATCGCTGCAATAATTGCATTTACATTCCCCTGCTCATCGATTGTCCTCGGAGACGAGGGGAATCCATATTCTCAAAGAGAGCTAGGTTACCATAATTATGGGGCGCTTTTCCCCCATGATTAAGCGAGTACACCACAAAAATACGCGGCGAATCCCCCCAAAATAAGCCTGTGAACAAAACCAAAGGGGTAGTTCACACGACTCTTTTGCGCATTTTGCGTTTAAATTTCCAAAATTTACGTAATACATAGCTCCCCTAGAGAACTATGGATTACCCCCCTCTCCCCGCTTTTAAAAATACGATCGTATTGTACGCCTGAGGATAATACATTTTAACAAATAAGTGACATTGACAAATTAGTAATGCTGTATGGGGCCGGCGGGCCACCCCCCGTACTTCGGGAGTACCGCTGACACGCGACTCCCAAATCAGCTGGCGTTTTGCGCGCAACTGTCGCTTTCCCCCGTGGAACAAAGCTTAAAGGGTTTCCCTTGGCTCCATCAGGCATTGGGAAACCCATGACCTGATTGGACAGGGGACTCCTCTTTGATCCTGCCGTGGCCTCGGACTGCGGCAATCAAAGAGTTAAACAGCAGGGATCGGTAACAGCCTCTGATTCCTGCTGTGCATGGAGGTTGCTCTAGGAACGGAGCTGTTATTAGTAGCTTCATTCCTAGGGCAGTTGCAGTGCCAAGATCTTCAAACGCCGCTCTGCAGCAGCGACAACGAAAGATAAGTAAACCTAGTGCAAATAAGCAGTGGAAGATAAGTAAATAACCAACTACCGGGGTTTTGATTTTCTCGGGCTTTTCAGGGCCTCCCAAACTCCGTGAGCTTCCCTCGTTTTAACCGGATAGAAATTCCCCGCGGAAAAAAATGGCTGCAGAACCTGGAAAATTGAACTTTCTGGAACAAGGAATTCCAGGCTCCCACCAGTTAAAAACAAGCAGATCCAAGCCTAACTTTCACGAACACACTCACCACACTACTGGGGGGCCCCTGTAAGGGGTGATTTTTTTCCACGTTGCACTCCCCTTTCACTCAGGTGGGAAATCGAGATAAAATCACACCCCAACAGTTCCACACCCCAAAAATATATCCGCTGCCCACCTTTCCCCAATAAAAAAAAAAAGAGATCAAGGGAAGGACTCTGAACAAAAAATTACTTAAAAAACTTAAAAAACCTTACCGGGTTACCCGCTCTCCCCCAAAGTACAGGGTTAAAAAAAACCTCTAAAATAATGGAACTTTCACAACAAAACCCCCGTAAAAATTGTTAAAAATTTTAAAACTAAATGAATACAGGGCTTTCAAAAAAAAACTAAAAAAAAAGAATAGACAACGTAAAAAACAGAAAAAAAAAAGGGAGAAAACTAGAAAGCCCTTTCACTGGGAGGTTCACACGGGTTATTCAAGCGTAATGCGGGACGGGTTTCCCCGCATTACGGCTTTTAATAAGGGCGGATTCGCCGAGCGGGGGGAAGAGACGAAACCCCTAGTTCTCTAAAGGGAAAAGGGAAAACCGTAATACTGGGACGGATTGGACCGTATGCACGAAAACTGGGGCGCATACGGCTCCAATCAGTACCAAAAACCGGTGAACAGGGCTAACAATGCTTCAGTCCAAACCCCGGGTAAGGGTAAAAAATGGAACACAGCTCAATCCAGAATTGACCCCAAACTATGGACCAAGAGGTGAGACTGGCCATGTGTTTTATAGGCCCCAACTCACCATCTCAGGTTTCCCCACCTCCCATCAGCTAATTTGGATAATTTAACGCAATTTCTGGCGAAGGGATAATAAGGGGGGCAATCCTTGGAAAGCTTAATGAGGACGTTTTCTCCTGTCCCATAGATGGCATTTTATGGGCTGTGCCCCCGGTGACAGTAAAGGAGCTCTGAAATTTTGTGGCTATTCTTTTTTGACTGGGGGGAGGGCAAATGCTTGGTCTATGGGATTCTGGGCCTTCTATCAAGTATTGATGATACTTTTTTAACAAAATTGGCCATGAAATGCAATAAATATGCTGCTTCACAGGGACAGCAAGGGGTTTAAAAACAAGGGGGAATAAAAAATTTCTAAAGGGGCTTTTGGGGATGTTGGCTAATATTCCATTCCCAAAGGGGGGGTGGAATTCAGAGCTCAGAAAAAGGCTGGACAATACAGAATCACATAAACTCTAATACATCGATTCTTTTTTGCACACAAACGACCTTTTTGATAATATTCATCAAACCCTGCCCCCCATTTCCTCCCACTAACCATACACTATCGCGTGTAATTTTATACGGACAGTTCCGCACATCCAAAGGTAAGGTCTTGTTCGTCTGCAGCCATAAAATACCCAGCTGACACATCTGGACCTGAGCATGAACCAGTTTTCCACCATCCCACAGGCGGTCCTGGAGCTTCCCGCACTGGAGTGGCTGGACATGGGTAGCAATAAACTGAAGATGTTACCCCAAGATATAGAAAAGTGAGTACATGCAGCTAGCAGCTACCAGGACTATGTGTTGCAGGGGGGACTGATCCTGTCCTGTCTTTAAAAACAAAAAATGCATTTTTTGGACACACCTTGTGGCTTCAACGCAATGAAATCTCCCAGTTGCCCGAATCCCTCAGCTCTACCAACCTCATACCTGGTCCTAACAATAATCAAAAATAGAGAGATCCCAGCTTGTTTGCAGAGCTTGGAGAACCTCAGGTAAGGGCCCACAGGGGTGCCTCTATGGTGTATCCAAACACTTCATTGATTGTAAGATAAAAACCTATGGAGATTGTTGGTGTTTATTTAAATATATCCATCCAAATATATTTATATATAATCCATTTATTTGATTTACGTTGATTCGGCTGCACAGTGATCGCTCTATATATAATATTAATGGTTTCTGGGAAGAATATTGTATGGTGAAGCCAGAACTCTATGGAAAACTGGAGATTGGTTCTGAAGCCCCAAAATGTCACCGACATAATACAAAACAGACATTGAAGGGGTTTTCCCAACGGGCTGTTTCACAGAGCCTGCTCTTCACAACCAGCTCCAGGCTCCCACTTTCTGTTCAGGCTGTGGGCAGTTCTACAGCTTCAGGCTCTTACTTCCTGTTCAGGCTGTGGGCGGTTCTACAGCTTCAGGCTCCCACTTCCTGTTCAGGCTGTGAGCGGTTCTACAGCTTCAAGTTCCCACTTCCTGGTCAGGCGGTTCTACAGCTTCAAGTTCCCACTTCTAGTTCAGGCTGTAGGTGGTGCTACAGATTAAGGCTCCCACTTCCTGTTCAGACTGTGGGAGGTTCTACAGCTTCAAGTTCCCACTTCCTGTTCAGGCTGTGGGCGGTTCTACAGCTTCAGGCTCCCACTTCCTGCTCAGGCTGTGGGCGGTTCTACAGCTTCAAGTTCCCACTTTCTGTTCAGATTGTGGGCGGTTCTACAGCTTCAGGCCTCCACGTCCTGTGTAGGCTGCGGGCAGTTCTACAGCTTCAGGCTCCCACTTCCTGTTCAGCAAATTAGAAAATCCACTTCATAGTTAGGCTGTGGGCAGTTCTACAGCTTCAGGTTCCCACGTTCTGTTCAGGCTGTGGGCAGTTCTACAGCTTCATGCTCCCACTTCCTGTTCAGGCTGTGGGCGGTTCTACAGCTTCAGGCTCCCACTTCCTGTTTACGCTGCAGGCGGTTCTACAGCTTCAGGCTCTTCCTTCCTGTTCAGCAAATTAAAAAAATCCAATGATGAACTTTATTGGTCATATCGTGCTATGCAATACCCAATAGTAATTTAAAGCATATCCTTGGATTTCTGTCATTTTCTACTTTTTGCTGACACAAATTTTGATGCGGAATAGCCCCAATTAATGTCACATATCCATGTCCTGGCTCTGTGCGTATTTAGCAAATAATTCATGTCACTTTTTGTAGTCCGCACTGGATTAAAATCTGCGCCAGAGGTCACTGGGAGAACAAGAGGACATGTAATACAAGGGTTTTTTCACATGATTTTTTATGCGTAATATGGGTCAGAAAAGGTATATTATACCAGGCTCTAACCTTAAAGCATATGCTGCCGCAATTTTTTTTATTTTTATTTGGGAGGTATATTTCAAACTGATGAAGTCCATTCCAAATTATGTCACACCCTATAGATATGTTTACAATGTTTGGAGATGCTTTATGAGTTTCTGCAGCAATACCAACCAAAACCCACACAAATTGTGCCGATTTCCCTGCAGGCTTAGAGGGGTATTCGAAAAAACCCAAAGTAACAAAACCGTGTTTAGCTAAAATATAACTTTTAATAGATATGTATAAAAACCTAAGACTGGGTAAACACACCGTACAACAAAGGTCCCACAACAAATATAGGGCCAAACCTAAGGAAGGGTACAAAAGTGTATATACCCAAAAAACAGACAAATATGGAAGGGACAAGAAGAAGGAAATCCTATCGGGTCCCTATTTGACCTGTTGCGCCCTCCAAAGGAAAAACGGGGTATTTGCCCCAAGAAGGGCGTCCCCGGCTGGCACCTGTCTCTTCCACATACTATCCCTATAGAAGAAAATGTCCGAAAATGTTTCAGTGTCCCTTACACACCTCTTCAGGGGACCGATATAGGAAAATTTACATAACGCACAGACTCAAACACGTGTGCTACTCAGGATAGTATAAAAAAAAAAGAGGACTTCCGGTTCCGGCGCCGCGATGGAGTGAGCAAGCAGTAGGAGCTCCCGCTCACCCCCCGGGGAAAAGACGAAGAAAACCCGACAAAGGTGTCGCTCGCAGGAGCACTATTGCCGGCAAGACACGGGAGACCGGCCGCAACAGCTGGGTGGCGGAACGGACCTGCGGCCAGCGGAACGTTCGCAAAGATTCAGAGACCGCAAACGTAACAGACCCGAGAGCGTGCGCGCGGAAGGAAGGACGGCAGCGGGGCTCGTAAGCTGCTGAAACAAGCAAGCGCCCGGACAGGTACCTGGGCTTCTTTCCCACCCGAGGGCTAACCTGAAGGGCAGTGCAGGGGACATAAATAACCCCAGGAGACCCCAATAAGTATAGAGGGCAGACTCAGCTGCACGCTCAGAGTGGCGGGACTTTTGGCGCCTAAACACGCTGCACGGCGGCCATCTTTGCACATCTCTAGGCAAAGAAGACGGTCTGTGGATTCTATCACTTACCCGCTTATGGACAGTGGAGATCACAGCAGCCAGATAACAACTCCTCCATACCAATTAAATCACAGAGACAGCTGCTCCACAGAACTTTTACTTCTTTAGTGTCTCACCTAGACCCCACGGCTCTGATAACCTGGGTTAAAAGCGCTTTCACCCATTTCTACAATACAACGGAGACATCTAGTGGCCAAAAGAAGAATTACAAGTTATACCATTTCACCCAGTTCTACAATACAACAGAGACATCTAATGGCCAAAAGAAGAATTACAGGTTATATCTCCATATGGAGAGGTATTTCCAGAAAATGGGGAAAACTATGAAGTCAAAGTCAGAGGGCGAGCCATCCAACCAAACAGGTCCGCGGCAACATATGGAGTTAACCTCTACACCGAACTCAGCCCCTTCTACACAGCCAGCTAGTTTGAATCAGGAAGATGAAACGCTCGAGCTGGAGGGAACTCCAGATGACCATACTCTTGAAAGAAAACTTCTAGCGGTGGAAGTGGCTCGAGAACTCGCGCCAGATATCCAAGAGACACTGACCAACTTACTCTCTTCAACTATTAAACAAATACAAGCAGAATCCCAGGTCCAATCCAAGCGCCTAGATGAAGCAGAACAGAGAGTCCAGACTCTGGAAGATACCTCGGACAACCACCATTCTAAAATACAGGACCTCATATATGAAAACAAACGTCTCTGGTCCAAAATCGATGACCTCGAAAATAGATCCAGGCGGATCAACCTTCGTATAGTGGGTCTACCTGAATCCGTCCCTCAGAAAGAATTAACAGCCTTGTGTGAAACAGATCTCCCACAGGCCTTAAACCTGCCTCACCAATGCAAAGTCGAGCGTGCACACAGAGTGGGCCCAGACAGGAAGAATTACCTTGCTCCTGATCCAACCATACCTAAAGCACTTCAAGAAAGACCAAGACAAGTCATCGTAAAATACTTGAACTTCGCAGACAAAGCAACCATCCTGAGAGCTTTTAAAAGCCGAAATTCTAGGCTACAGGTCAGAGGATTCAAGATCTTGATATTCGAGGACTTCTCGGCTGAAGTGCTCAAAAGACGAAGAGCTTTTGCAAGTGTGTGCACAGAACTGTTCAACAACAAACAGAAGTTCGCACTGCTCTATCCAGCCATCCTGAAAATCTTCCATAAAAATGGAAATATTTCCACGTTCCACACGCCAGAAGAGGCACGTGCTTTTCTACGTAGAAATACGGCTCCAGACCCAGAAAGACGAACTCCACCAAGAAAAAAAGATACACAACCTTCACCAAAGGCGCAACTCTAGTCTGATAATGAGGAAAGACCAGAAAAGTCTGGAAGACAACCTATCGCTCCAATGAGCCAGAGCTCACCAGCATTGGACACCACTTGAGCAAGGGGAGGGGGGATGGACGTGACCATTGAAGATGGAGGAAGTCTAGAAAGAAGACACGATGAGTATCCTATTTGTCTGACGATCTGTATTTTTGGTGGAGATTGCTGATATTTAGAGGTTTCTGCAACTGTCAATATTAACGTTGCCGTGACCTGGAGGTCACCTGGGGTGGGGTTTGTGAGATTGAGGGCTCGGTCTTTGCAACTGGGAGGGCAATAAGACCCTCTCTCGTACAAACAGAAGGGTATCAGCCTCCTGTGGGAAGAGTGGGGGGATAGGGTTATAAGACTTGCTTCACCGCGGAAAAAAGTGAAGTCCTAAACCACATTGGCACGCTGGGTTGGAACATGTCACTAACCTCGTGTGCCACTGGAGAGATTCAACGTTTGTTCACCTGTGGGCACATTCAATGCCAACGTTGCCATGTTTCGACTTTTTATGTAAATGTTGTAAATGTTTTAAATTTTCTGGTTAAATCCGTGCAGGGGGTATGGCTACCGAGGTCCAGGAGACGCTCTAACATTGTATATCATTCACACGTATAGTAACTTGGAATGTGAAGGGGCTTCGTTCACCTAACAAACGTCTCATGGTGTTGCGCCACCTGAAGCGTCTAAAAGCTGATGTGGCGCTGCTCCAGGAGACACACCTAGAAGCAGAAGATTTCCATAGGATGAGGAGGTTGTGGGTGGGGGAGGTTATCGGCTCTCCGTCGGTAAATGGAAAAGCTGGGACATTAATACTGATTCACAAAAACTTGTCATGTAATACTGTCCAAACGAGGGTAGATACAGAGGGTAGATGGGCATGGGTACACCTACACATGGGCACTGAGGATTTTTCTATTTATAGCATATATGGACCGAACACTGGCCAGGCAAACTTCTTCAAATCTCTGGAACAAATTGTCCAGCAAGATAAAATACAAAACAAAGTGATTGGGGGCGATATGAACACGGTGCTGTCAGCTAGGGAGGACAGGAAGAGAGTGCAGGGAAGCCAAAGGAATGAACCTAAGCAGGAAACACCTTTGGCTTGAGCTCTTGGATGCATGGAGAGCCCTGCACCCAGAAGACAGGGAATTTACCCATTTCTCGCACCCACACTCCACCTGGTCACGTCTTGATTACATCTTATTACCCTCAACTTTTCTACCCAGGGTAGATAATGTCACTATCAACGACATGATAATATCGGATCATTCCCCAGTTACGGTAGATTTCCAAGAAAGGTTCCCAAGAGGCACAGATTTCATATGGAGGTTTCCGGGGTTCATGGCACAAGATGAAGAGTTTCAGGCACTATTAAAGGGTTGGTGGTTAGAATATAGATCCAACAATGAAGAGTCAGCTTCATCCACCCAAGTGTTTTGGGAGGCAGGCAAGGCGGTCCTCATATATTACAGGGCTTAAGCATAAAATTGCAGCCCAGCTACAGTCCCATAGTAATTCCCATATTCAGCCTTTTTAGGGAACCCGTCCGAGGAAAACAAAGCCAAGTGGAAAGAGGCCAAGAGCTCTTATGAGGCATGGCTGGAGAAAAGAGAGGCGCTAAAAAGAACACAACAAGAAGCGAAATTGTTCAAATACGGAAACAAGGCAGGGCGCCTCTTAGCCAGATTGGCTAGAGGATATACCCAGAAGTCGGCAATACTAACGGGGTAAAGCGTACCACGGGTGGGGAAATCACAGAAATATTCAGAAATTTCTACCAAAATCTATACTCTGATGAAAACCTTGATGACGTTAGATCGAACGAGTGGTTGAGCAAAATTCATTTGCCGACTTTATCGGAGGAAGACTGCCTGATGTTGGGGTCTCCTGTCACTAGAGAGGAACTGGAAAAGGTGATGTCTGAGCTGAAAGCAGGCAAAGCCCCTGGGCCTGATGGCTTTTCGGGGGAATTTTTAATAATTTTTAAACAGGACATATCCCCCACGTTAACAGACCTATACAATCAGTACTTGCGAGGTGTTCCAATTCCTGGTTCATCCAACATCGCGCACATCAAGGTGCTCCCAAAAAACGGTAGGGACTCTACAATACCCGGGTCTTACAGACCAATCTCCCTTATAAATGTGGACCTAAAATTGTTGGCCAAGTTCTTGGCAGACAGACTAGCGGGGGTGACCCCCCTAGAATTGTAGGCCCACAACAAGTCGGGTTTGTAAAGGGGAGGTCGGTGGTGGCCAACATCCGAAAAGTTTTGCTGACCGTACAATCAGGTCCACGGGGACAAACAAAGATATCCGGGGGCCGTCTTGTTTGCGGAAGGCCTTTGACTCCGTGGACTGGGGATGGCTGAATCTAGTATTGAATAGAATAAAACTGCATGGCCCATTCAGAACCTTCCTATTGTTCCTTTATACTAGGCCCCAGGCTAGGGTCTGCATCCCAGGCTTCCTGTCCCAAAGTTTCGACCTTCAGCGAGGTACTAGGCAGGGATGCCCGCTCTTGCCGGTGCTCTTCAACCTGGCGGTAGAGCCTTTTGCTCAATTCTTGCTTTCCAACCATATATATGAAGGCATTTCAGTGGGCGGACAGGAGATAAAACTCTCCATGTTCGCTGACGACGTTATATTCTACATGGCGAACCCTGACAGAGATGTGGGAAATCTGCTTCAACATCTTCGTACTTTTTCGCTGTGTTCCAGCTTCAGGATAAACGAGTCAAAATCGGAGTTATTATATATAGTTGGGGGGAGGAAAACACAGAGGGGGGGTCAACCTGAAAAGTCCGTACCACTAGCTAAAGATTACATCACGTACCTAGGTATAAAAATAGGCCGCACGCCTGACTCTATTTACCACCTAAATCTTCCACCTCAAATACAAAAAATAGCAAGGGAACTGGATAGATGGTCTCGTTTACCATTGTCACTCCTTGCAAGATGCCATTTGGTAAAGATGATGGGCTTCCCAAAGCTACTGTACCATCTGCAAACAATCCCACTATTACTCAAACATAAGGACGTGAATAAACTAAACTCGGCCTTTATAAAATTTATATGGTCCTCGAAACGACCCAGAATTGCTTTACATAAGCTTATGCTTCCAAAAGCCCAGGGGGGGGGTCAATTTCCCAGACGTTCGCTCATACAACTTGGCCTGTCTGATGCGGCATTGTTTGGACTGGATTCGTGGTACCGAGTTCTATTCAAACACAGCGCTGGAGGCGGCGAGCGCAAAACCTTGGTCACTGGCAGCATTGCTGCACACCAAATTTGCGCATGTACCAACCCAAATCAGGGGAAATGTACTTTTTAGGGATACTATAGCGACATGGAAGTCAGTTAGGAAGCTATGGAAAATCCCATGGTCCGTTAGTAAATTTATGCCTTTACACGGTCACCCCGAATTTCCACAAGGAATGACAAATAGACAACTTGCGATACGGAGGGAGAAGGGATTCTTGGAGATCCCACGCTTATGTGAGCTAACGTCAGGAAGACTTTTGACCTTCCAGGAACTCAGGAGTCTCTATAACATCCCGGCCACGCACTTTCTGTCATATGGGCAGGTCGCAAGTTTTCTGCGCTCTAGGGTGCTGCACCTCCAAGGCATTCTGAAAGACTCGAATAAATTTTCAACGAAGGACCGTAAAAATAAAACTAAATATCTTTAATTCATCGATAGAAAACAGCAGTCAAGCCCAAACATCTTGTATGAGAAAGGGGAGGAGTCTCCCCGAAACGTCGCTACGTGCACACTTTCTGCCCGGTCTCCTGGCGTCTCGCTGCTAAGCTCCTGCTGGGGCTGTGAAGAGGAGTTCCTCAAGATTCATGAATTGGATGGACTGAATGGTTTCATACCACACCGTAATCCTAAGTACCCGTCTTTCATTACTCATACGAGATGTTTGGGCTTGACTGCTGTTTTATATCGATGAATTAAAGATATTTAGTTTTATTTTTACGGTCCTTCGTTGAAAATTTACTCAAGTGTTCGGGTTGGAGGCCTACACTGGGAACCGTATGAGACGGAGATACGCTGTGTATGTGGCAGTTTATGTATAGAAATTCTGAAAGACTCAACACTGGACAGCTTTGTCTCCGATTCTGCCCCTCGGCATTCACTATCTTCCCTATACAAAGCCCTACGAGAACCAGTCACTCAGTGCACAACAAACACAATATTTAAGTATTGGGGAGTAGTATTTAACAAACCAGAAATGAATGACATAGTGCTAAGTGGCTGGAATAAAGTAAACAAAATGATATCTAGTGAAAAGTGGAGGGAGACCCAGTTTCGTTTCATACATAAGGCAATATATGGGTTCAATATCCCAGCCCACCCGCAGGCCCCGGACAGATTGACAGCATGCCCCAAGTGTGCAGCTGTAAAAACAGATATGATTCACGGGCTGTGGCACTGCGCAGCAATCCAGAATTTCTGGAGACAACTGTTAGAGCTACTTAAGGAAAAAGGGAACGTTAGATTGGAACTCCAACCAGAGGTGGTGACCTGCCTCCACTAGGAACCAGCGTCCACTTTGTGCACACGCTTCTGCTGGGAGCCAAGAGATGCATCCTGGAGAAATGGCTGGATACTGATGTGGCCCCTCTGGACATGGTGATTAACCACGTCAAAAAGTACGTGTGCATGGAGAGGGTGATGGCAGAACACTTGAAGGACTCTCAGTCTGAAAGGTTCTTAACACAGTGGCGACAATTCATGGTGGGATTTATGACGGATACGGAAATTTCCCAGACCGTGTACCCTTTCAGATACTCCAAATGTTATCTGACGGAGGCACTAGCGGGAACGCTTGGTAGACTTGAGCTTCCCCATGATCATCCGTCGAGCTCCCACCGATAATCGAATGGGGGCTTGGGAGGTGGAAGACTTTATTTAGCAATGACCAAATCTTAATATTTTCATTATACTTTAATCAAGTTATGATATAAAATTTCGACAACAGTCTGTAAGGCATAGAAAAGTGCAGGTACTTATCAAAGAGCAATGTGATCCATTTCTCTGCGGAGCATAGCGATGAGGATAAGCTGGAGGACGCGAGCCGCCCGCACACCTGTGCGACGTTTCGAAGACTGGCTTCTTCTTCAAGCATGCGCAGTGAGGTAAGTGTATCCCTTATATACATTTCTATTTACACAGATAAATATAAGGCAAGGTTCACACGGCTTATTCAAGCCGTAATTGCGGGACGGATTTCGCCCGCAGTTACAGCTTGAATAAGGGGCGGGGGCGCGGCGGGGGAGCTGCTCGCCGGCCCCATAGACAATGCATTATTTATGGCGTGTACGCGCCGTAAATAATGTGCATGTCACTTTCTCCCTGCTCATCGTATTGTACGAGCGGGGAGGAGACGGAATCCATAGTTCTCTATGAGAACTGTGGATTACCGTAATGACAGGGAAGGATTGGAGCCGTATTGCAGCGCAAATACGGCGCGCAGTACGGCTCCAATCTGCGGCCAAATAAGCCGTGTGAACGAGGCCTAAGTATTTACAATATTGCAATGTTACAAAAACACTCTCATTTCAAGTTTCTCGTTCAAACCTTTGGGACTGAGAGCAATATTGCAATACTGTAAATACTTATATTTATCTGTGTAAATAGAAATGTATATAAGGTATACACTTACCCCACTGCGCACGCTTGAGAAAGAAGCCAGTCTTCGAAACGTCGCACAGGTGTGCGGGCGGCTCGCGTCCTCCAGCTTATCCTCACCGCTATGCTTAGCAGAGAAATGGATCGCATTGCTCCTTGATAAGTACCTGCACTTTTCTATGCCTTACAGACTGTCGAAATTTTATATCATAACTTGATTAAAGTATAATGAAAATTTTAAGGTTTGGTCATTGCTAAATATAGTATGTATTTGAGAGGTGGAAGCTCATGATAACCAAACTTGTGCAGATTAAATTTAACTACCAAGAACTACTGTGTTTAACCCCTTAACTCCCAGGCCTGAAAAGTAGTTAATGACCAGAATGTTTTTTTAGTTTTTGCCTCCTCGCGTTTCAACAGTTGTAACTTTTTTATTTTTTCAATGACGCAATTGTATGAGGCCTCGTTTTATTCAAGACAAGTTGTTAATTCGACAGGTTATTACGGTCATGTGGATACCTAACATGTGTGTGTTTTTTTTAGTGTGTAATTTATGCACAATTATTTGTTATTAAATATTTATTTTTATTTTATTTTATTCTTTATTTTTTATTCTTTTTTTTTACACTTTTTATGTTTTTTTTAATCCCCTGAAGGGAGAACTGTTTTACATTTTTTTTTTTTACACTTAGTAATGTATTAGCATATTCATATATGCTAATACATTATAATCATACATGCCAACTCTCCCGTTTTTGGCGGGGGGTCCCCTCCCGCCCTCCCGGGGATTGGCATTCCTCCCGCCGGCAGCAGGCGGCGGGGGCTCTTTAAATGGCCGCGGCGTCGGAGTAAACGCTAGTGCGCTACTCTGGCGCCGCCGGGGCCGCTCCTACAGCGGGTGAAGCGGGCGCTGTGCCCGCTTCACCCCCGGGATCTCGCTGTGCAGGGAGGAGGCAGGAGGGATCGCTCCCTCCTCCCTCCTCCCCCTGTATGTCCGGCGCCGGTGTGTGCGCCGCACATACAGGTCAGCGCGCAGGGGGAAGTGACGCGCGGCTGCAGGGGAGTGACGCGCGGCTGCTCTCACTTCCCCCTGCGCCGCTGAGGAGATCGGGCAGGAGCTGGCCGCGCTGCAGGAGCCTGGTGAGGTAAGTGGATTTTATTATTTTATTTTTATTAGCTATATGGGGGGCTCTGCCTGGCAGCAATGGGACACTACCTGGCAACAGAGGGGGCACTACCTGGCAACAGAGGGACATCTACCTGGCAACAATGGGGCACTACCTGGCAACAGAGGGGGCACTACCTGGCAACAGAGGGGACATCTACCTGGCAACAGAGGGGGCACTACCGGGCAACAGTGGGTGCTCTACCTGGCAACAGAGGGGGCACTACCTGGCAACAGAGGGGGCATCTACCTGGCAACAGAGGGGCACTACCTGGCAACAATGGGGGCACTACCTGGCAACAATGGGGGCACTACCTGGCAACAGAGGGGCATCTACCTGGCAACAGAGGGGGCATCTACCTGGCAACAATGGGGCACTACCTGGCAACAGAGTGGGTACTACCTGGCAACAGAGGGGGCACTACCTGGCAAACAATGGGGGCACTACCTGGCAACAATGGGGGCACCTACCTGGCTAACAAGGGGGGGCACCGACCTGGATACAGAGGGGCATCTACTTGGCTACAAGGGGGCATCTACCTGCCTGTAAGGGGCACTACCTGCTTATGGGGGTTACTACCTGGCTATAAGGGCATCTACCTGGCTTTCTTCCAAAGCCGTTATGCAGTTAGGTGGAGTGGGTGTGGCTTTTTGAAGGGGGCGTGGCATACCGGAAAGATGGGCGCCGCCGTCTGAAATCTCCTGCTTTTTCATTTTCAAAAGTTGGCAACTATGATTATAATCTGTGTCACTTTGACACAGGCAGTGATTAGGACTCCACACAGTGTGTCCCAGTCACTGGCTTAGTACACAGAGAGCTCTGGGGCCACTCTAGGTCCCCAGGGCTGACTGTGCAGCCGTTCCCCGGGCTCTGTCAGGTCACCGGGTGTTCTGATCGCCCGACAGAGCAGGGGAACCCTTTAATTGCGCTGCGGTAACGCTCCGCCGCAATCAAAGGGTTTCCTCCGCTGCCCGATGCCTGCAGGAGATGCTCTGGGATCGGGGCTGTGTAGTAAAGCCCCGATCCCAGCGCTGCAGCGGCGCCGGGAGCTGCAATCCCTGAGGTCTACAGCGACGGCAAAAGACGTCGCTGTAGATGAACGACCCGCACCAGCCGACGCCAAAAGTCAGTGGGCGGTCGTTAAGGGGTTAAAGGTGGAAGACTTTGACATGCCTCCCCTCAGATCTTTCTTCCAAAAATGTTCCCCTTCACAGTTATCATTGAACATCACAGAAACTACAAGCATCCAAGTCCAGGAGCCAGCCCTCCTTTCTACTTTGTGCACGGAATGTTAGGTTGTAGATTATAGCTTTTGTTCTTTAGATCTCTTCCATGTTGAACAAGATTAGTATGACATAATAAGGGAGTTTGAAGTGTGAGAGTCTCACAGCGCCATAACCTGGGGTAGGGAGGGGGGTTGCTGTGACGAGAACGCCGCCCGGTTACACCTTGATTTAAACCCCAGTTTTTAATCCCGAGGCACAGATGACTACGGAAGCTTGACCTCGGGGATGAGGGTGGTAGATCAGGAGAGAGCACTCTCAAAGGTGATTGTTCACATCTACTACCCAACTCAAATTTTTGATTTCGGCTTGACAAGAATAAATAGAGGCTAGGGCGCTAGTATGTTGGAAAATCTTATGACACATGGCTCCTTTTGTGTAATGATTGTGTAATGTTTCGATATCTGTTCTACATGTTTTATACGACAAAATGTACGTTACATGCATTTTAACGACTTTGTTGATGTAAAAGTAAATGTGAAAAATCAATAAAAAGGAGTTTGAAAAAAAAAAAAAAAAAAAGAAATTGTACGTAAAAGCCCAATTCTGGACTTATAGGAGGTCTAAGGCTATGTTCACACGGCTTAACTGCAGGGCGTAATTCCGCCCCGCAATTACGCCGTGTGGCCGGGGACAGGAGCGGGGGGCCGGCGCTTCGCCGGCCCATAGAAAGTCATTGCTAGCGGCGCGTATACACCGCTAGTAATTCACATGTCAATTATCTCCCCCCTCGGCGTATTTGCCGAGCAGGGAGAGGAGACGTAATCCATAGTTCTCTATGAGAACTGTGCATTACCGTAGTTACTGGGACGGATTCAGCCCGTAATTGGCGCACTTCGGCGCGTAATTACGGACCGAATTACGTTCCAGAATAAGCCGTGTGAACATGGCCTAACATCAATGCCCTTGCAGCGGATCCACAACACCTGCATGAACAATAAGCAGAAAAAGAAATTCAAATGCATGTATAAGGTCTAGCAAGAACTAATGGCTCATTGGCACTATAGTTGTTGGCTATCATATAACCTCATTGCAAATACTAGTCTATCAAAGCCTTTAGTACGGCTCAAAATACAACCTGTAGGTAAAGACACCCCAAAATTATCAAAGACACAGGTGTTGAATAGACCAGACCTTAATATCCGCTCTGGGCTAGCCCAAAATCAAACCAGATATCCCATGGTAAGGACTCCCAGGTATTGCGTGGATGCAGATATCCAGCGTCCAGACGCGGTAGTTGCGCGACTATCCAGTACGGATCTCGTCTCCTGTGCTGCTGATCACCGTAGCTGTATGCAGGAGGGGTATTCCCATCTTATTGATTAGCTTGAACCAGTTCCTGCCCATCCATTTACCCTTCTTCCTGACCTGGCACATTTTCCTTTTTCTGTAGTATATGCAGGTTCGAACACTATAAGGCTATCCTGCACTTGGTTATTCTTCTAGTTTTTTTTCGCCTTTTTTCTCTGATGTGTTAGGTTTTATTTTATTGTAATTTTTACATTCGTTTTTTTCTTTTTATAATGTGAGATAAATAGTTAAAAAAAAAAAGAAAAGAAAAATTTTAAAAAAATGTTAACAGCAAAAATGGCGCTAAAATAAGCTGTGTAAATGTGTCACTTTTTTGTCACAGACATTTATATACAGATGATAGAAAATTTTAGATTCTTCAGAGGTGAGGCTTAAAGTTGCAGTTTGGGCTGTTAGTATTAATTTCAATAAAATTGTGCCCTGCTTTTAAAGCTCTTCCATCATCAATGTCTCTGTAACAGGCTCAGCTAGGAATAGCAGAGCTGAAATATTAGTCAGTGCTGTAGAACCACTGACAGCCTGAACAGGAAGTGGGAGCCTTAAGCTGTAGAACCATTGACAGCCTGAACAGGAAGTGGGAGCCTTAAGCTGTAGAACCATTGACAGCCTGAACAGGAAGTGGAAGCGTGAAGCTATAGAACCACTGACAGCCTGAACAGAAAGTGGGAGCGTGAAGCTATAGAACCACTCATGGTATGAACAGGAAGTGGGAGCCTTAAGCTGTAGAACCTCTCACAGCCTGAACAGGAAGTGGAAGCGTGAAGCTATAGAAACACTGACATCCTGAACAGAAAGTGGGAGCGTGAAGCTATTGAACCACTCATGTTATGAACAGGGAGTTGGTGCCTTTAGCTGTAGAACCTCCCACAGCCTGAACAGGAAGTAGGAGCCTGAAGCTGCAGGACCTCCCACAACCTGAACAGGAAGTGGGAGCCTGAAGCTGTAGGACCTCCCACAGCCTGAACAGGAAATGGGGGCCTGAAGTTGTAGGACCTCCCACAGCCTGAACAGGAAGTGGGAGCGTATAGCTATAGAATCAACCATGGCCTGAACAGGAAGTGGGAGCCTGAAGCTGTAGAACCTCCCACAGTCTGAACAGGAAGTGGGAGCCTGAAGCTGTTGAACCGCCCACAGCCTGAACAGGAAGTGGGATCCTTAAGCTGTAGAACCACTGACCGTCTGAACAGAAAGTGGAAGTGTGAAGCTATAGAACCACTCATGGTATGAACAGGAAGTGGGAGCCTTAAGCTGTAGAACCTCCCACAGCCTGAACAGGAAGTGGGAGCCTGAAGCTGTAAAACCTCCCACAACCTGAACAGGAAGTGGGAGCCTGAAGCTGTAGAACCTCCCACATCCTGAACAAGAAGTGGGAGCCTGAAGCTGTAGAACCGACCACAGCCTGAACAGGAAGTGGGAGCGTGAAGCTATAGAATCACCCATGGCCTGAACAGGAAGTGGGAAACTGAAGCTGTAGAACCTCCCACAGCCTGAACAGGAAGTGGGATCCTGAAGCTGTAGAACTGCCCAGAGCCTGAACAGGAAGTGGGAGCCTGAAGCTGTAGAACCTCCCACAGCCTGAACAGGAAGTGGGAGCCTGAAGCTGTAGAACCGCCCACAGCCTGAACAGGAAGTGGGAGCGTGAAGCTATAGAATCACCCATGGCCTGAACAGGAAGTGGGAGCCTGAAGCTGTAGAACCTCCCACAGTCTGAACAGGAAGTGGGAGTCTGAAGCTGTTGAACCGCCCACAGCCTGAACAGTAAGTGTGAGCCTTAAGCTGTAGAACCACTGACAGCCTGAACAGGAAGTAGGACCCTAAAGCTATAGAACCACTGACAGCCTGAACAGGAAGTGGGAGCCTTAAGCTGTAGAACCACTGACAGCCTGAACAGGAAGTGGGAGCGTGAAGCTATAGAAACACCCATGGTATGAACAGGAAGGGGGAGCCTTAATCTGTAGAACCTCCCACAACCTGAACAGAAAGTGGGAGGCTGAAGCTGTAAAACCACCCACAGCCTGAGCAGCAAGTGGGAACCTGAAGCTGTAGAACTACTCACAGCCTGAACAGGAAGTGGGAGCGTGAAGCTATAGAATCACCCATGGCCTGAATAGGAAGTGGGAGCCTGAAGCTGTAGTAGAACCTCCCACAACCTGAACAGGAAGAGGGAGCCTGAAGCTGTATAACCGCCCACAGCCTGAACAGGAAATGAGAGCCTGAAGCTGTAGAACCGCCCACAGCCTGAACAGGGAGTGGGAGCCTGAAGCTACAGACCCACCCCCAGCCTGAACAGAAAGTGGGAGCCTTAAGCTGTAGAACCACCGATAGACTGAACAGGAAGTGGGAGCGTGAAGCTATAGAATCACCCATGGCCTGAACAGAAAGGGGGAGCCTGAAGCTGTAGAACCTCCTACAGCCTGAGTGGGAAGTGGGAACCTGAAGTTGGCTGCGATGAGCAAGCTCTATGGAACAGTGTAATGAGACCACCCCTTCAATTACTTTTCTTCTAACAGGTTTGTAAACTTCAGGGACAATCCTTTGGAGCTGGAAGTTTCACTACCGCCCAGTGATGATGGAGACGATGATGAGCGAGAGCTGTTCGGGTTACAATTCATGCACGCCTATATTCAACAGAGTATAAACGTTGGAAGCACAGGTCAGGTCTCCATTTATTATATAGAGTCAGTGCTAACACCATATGTAACTTCCTGCAACTGCAATGATACAACCAATGGCCACTTTAGGATGTAGAAATGTACAAAATTAAAATTTGTCACCTATTCACAAGATGGGTTAATGGTATAATCACTCGAGATCCAATGGTCGGGACCTCTACAATCACCAGAAATGGGGGTCCTAAGCTCCCCTTCCCAAGTCGAAATGGAGCGGTGGATCAGCCTGTGCACTACTGCTCCATTTATTTCTAAGGGGCAACCTGAAAACCCGTCCTGTGGATAAATGATAAACAATGTTTGTTGGATAACCCTTTTAAGTCCTGGTGAGTGAGGCATATAATACATACCTAGTGTGACACAATGGTCCAGATGTATTAAAGGGAACCTGTCACATAGTTTTTGCCCCCCTGGCTGAGGGCAGCACAAGCTAGTGTCAGACCTGCTGTTTCCAGCGCTGTGTCCCTTATTCTGTAAGATGCTGTAGTTTTCGTGTATTTAATGCTCAAATCTGCAGTTTTCAGCCAGAAGAGTCATTCGAAGAGTCCTTCAAAGAGTCAGTTTTTTTCAAACCCGGCCACTCGGAGGCTAGCCCCGCCCACCTCAACTGACAAACCTATTACTTTGAATAGGTAGAAACATGAGAATAACTGTCAGTGGGTGGAGCTAGCCTTTGGTGGGTGGAGCTAATACCTGCTCATGAATAAGATTTAAGGGGTAAATGCTCTAAAACTGCTGTATCTTACAGAATAAGGGGCACAGTGCTGGGAACAGCAGGTCTGACACTAGCTTGTGCTGCGCTCAGGAAGGGGGGCACAAGCTATGTGACAGGTTCCCTTTAAAAACTGTTAGTGTACCATTCGTCAATATGTATGAAAGTACCGCATCATAAGCGCCACGGTCACAGAAACACGCCAGTTTGAAAATGGGATGGATTAGTGCACTATTTTTGCAACACATTCTATTGAGCAAAATTGATAAATATGTCTAATCTTCCAAAAGTGGCACGACACGCCTCCGAAGGATTGGTGCAGTCAAAAGAGTCGAGGACGTCGGACCAGTGCTGTGGAGTCGGCAAGCCAAAGCCCCGACTCCGACTCCTCAATTTCCCAAACCTCCGACTCCCTCATACAAATGGTAACATCAGGCTGTTTATCACCTTATGATACAATAACCAAGCTATTTAGGTAGAACAGACACTGACAAGCAAAAGGGTAACAAATGTTTTGATCTTTTGAACACTTGTGGGTAGAGTTGAAGAAAAAGCTGTATTTGTATCCCAAATCCAGTCTGCACCAAACATTGGGAATGTGTAGAAGAGACCTGGGATCAGATTTTGGTCAAGACCTGCTTGAGTCTGATTCAGAGCCCAGAAGGATTCAGGCAGTATTGAAAACCAAAGGAGGATTTCCCAAATACTAACAAAATAATACAAAATTAACATTCAGATTTTTAGGAGCAAAATAGTAACAATGCAGTTACAGGAAATAATCGGCAGAACTAAGCAGATGCTAAATACTTGCATGTCAAATTTATGTATGATAGGTAAGATGACTGCAGGGCCACCGTACAGGGGGTACAGCCGGTACTCCTGTACGGGGCCTGGTGGAATAAGGGGGCTCGCTGCAAGCAGGCCCCCTTATTCCTCATGACAGAGCGGCGACAGTGTGGACCCCGAGCTCCTGTGGGCCCCGGAGGCAGTGCCGCCACTCCCGGCCCGGCCGCCGCCCCCGGTCTCTGAACGCCCGGGCCCTGTGTCCCGAGCGCTCAGAGACCGGGCCCGGGAGTCGGGGACTAATGTCCTCCACCCCCGGGGCTGCACAATGCCAGCGGAGCAGAGCGTTAGGCCTTAACCCTGCCAGGCGCCAGACCCTACTGGTGACGTAGGCGCGCGGTGACGTCACATCACCGCGCCGCCTATGCAGGGTGCCAGTAGAAGCCGGCAGGAAGCGTCTGGGAGCGGCCAGGAGTGGGAGCGAGGTAAGTGGTTGTTTTTTTTTTAATATATATATAAGGAAGCGGGCCCTGGCTACCTAACTCTAAAGGGGCCCTGACCTCCCAAAACCTAAAGGGGGCCCTAATCTACCTAATCCTAAAGGGGGGGCCCACTCTACCTAAAAAAAAGGGGACCCTGTCTACCAAAACAAAAGGGGGACTGACACCTACAAAAAAAAGGGCCCCCCCGGCTATCTAAAAAACAAAAGGGCCCTGGCTATTACAAAAAAAGGGGGGCCCCCTGGCTACTTAAAAACTAAAGGGGGCCCGGGCACCTACAAAGTAAGGGGGCCCCGACGCCTACAAACTAAAGGGGCCCTGACTTCCTAAAAACTAAGGGGACTCCCCTGCACACTACAAAAGGAGGCCCCGTTTCCCCTGCCATACTAAGACCCCCTAACTGCCGTATACTACCAAAGGGGAACCCCCAAAAACTCCCGTATATATCTAAAGGGGGTCTCAAAACTGCTTGGCCATAAAAAAGGGGGCCCCAAAACCCCTACACTTACCTAATGGGGGCAACCACCTACCTACAGCCAACAACGGGGCTCCCAACATTTTTCCTCAGCCACTACCTGGGGTCACCAACCTTGTATCTTTTTTCCCCAAATGGGCCTCTTATCTACCTGGGGCTTTTTACCTACCCACCCGGGGCTGGGTACCCACCAACCTCCCTGGGGGCTGGCCTCCCAACTTATCCAGTGGGGTTTTAACCTACCAATGGGGTTATCTTTTTTCCGGGGGCCTTGCATTTTTGCCAACCTACCTAGGGTCTTGTCTACCTACAAAAAAATTTTTGGGGGCGCACCCAAAGTAGCTTACTGGGGGGGTTATCCTCTCCCCACCCTCCCCCCCAAAGGTACCAGCCTCAAGTTATGGCGTACCCGTCTCCCACCCCGGGGAAGTTTGTACAGAGGGGGGGAATAGGTAAAAAGGGTGCTGGAAAAAAATTGAGGATTCTAAGATATTTGAGTGTAAATTCTGCAGCAAAGTTTTGGGCCGGACAAATCATATGGCGGAACGGGAAAGAGAAGGGGAAAAAAAACGCTCAAGAAAAGAACAACTCACCGTAGGAAATCTCCGGGGCCCTTTTCAGGGGTTATTTTATTCTATAGGGGCTTGCTGATTCACTGTAATTGACGTCCCCCAGCTGGTGTGGGACCACTAGGGTCGCTTAGTGGTTTTGTGGGTTTAAACCTGAGTGGTATCTGACCTCTATGTGGCCAAATTTTGGGCTTTTTTTGTATTTTTCCCTGAGCTGGTGTCTGACTCTATGTGGTCTCTATAGGTGGTGTTTAGGTTATCCCTGAGTGGTGTTGACCTCTTGTTCTCAATGAGGGTTTGTAGGTTTCCCGAGCGGGGTGTCTAAACTTATGTGGTTGTATATGGCGGTGTTGTGGGTATACTGACGGTGTCTGCCCAAAGTGGCTCATTGACGGTTTTTGTAGGTTAACCTAGCTGGTGTTGCCCTTTTTGGGGCTCTAATGGGGTGTTGTATTATACCTGAGGGGGCCCCTGACCTCTTTTTGGGGTCTCTTTTTGGCGGTTTGTGGGGTTAAAAAGGCGTAGTAAGTGCAGTAATTGCCCCCTGATTGTAAGAGTGAGGGAACACCTGCCCCGGGAAAAAGGAGTTACCTTCACTTTCTTCTGGGTTTATTTTAGAAGGTGTTGAGGTGCGTGACCAAGGGAAAAGGGAGGGGATATGTATGTTGGGCCGGGGTGGGTAGGGATGGACTACTTAGCCGGTGCATGATTTGAGACAGACAGATGTGGAACAGTATGTGACCACTTGCTCTGTACTCACAATACAGTTCTTTTTGCATACTGTGTTTTGGTAAAAGGGCGCATTTTTTTCCAGAGGCATTTTTTTTTTTCTGGGGCGGGGTGATGGTTATTGGGCGGGGGGGGATCAGTTGCTGGGGGTGGGGTTTACAGGGGTGGGCCCCGGGTGCTGTTATAAAAAAACAGTAGCCTCATGTACAAAGTGTAGTGGATGGTGAATATGGAGCCTGAAAGTCACAAGTTCAAAATATTGTTACCATTTGCTTGTCAGTGTAAAATATTTTTAATTGGATATGACTTTAGGAACACCAAAAATTGTAAATATGCAAAACACGCCAAGAAGTTGGGAAAAACAGTTTTCAATATGAATGTCTTGAAAACCATTTTATGGAGTCTCTGAATTTTTTTCGAGGAATAGTAATCGCGACCATTAACCCGCTACATGACCTCACATCTGATCTCATTATTTCCAGGCTAGAGAACGGCCTCTCTACACTAACTTGGTTATGGGAAAAAGCGTGACCACAGGGGCAACACTCTAACAATGTCAGGGTAATAAAGGAATTGCCTCACCCAAATATCAGTTTTGATGAATGGTTGAACTTTTCTACTTCTTTAAAGCATGAAAAATTTTGCTGAAATTGTTGCCATGGGAGCGGAATCTTTTCCCCTGGGGAGCGCTTTGCCTGCTCCATGTCATCAGTTACACTCCTAATGTGAAAAGGCTAAAGAATGGGAGCAGCAGCACTGGCCGACCCAATTCCTCTTGCTCTTTGCACTGCAACGAATTAACTGGACCAATTTATTATATAGTTTGGGAGTCGGAGTCGGTCCATTTTATGATGGCTCTGACTCCTGCAAAATAGGCATCGACTCCGACTCCACGACTCCGAAGCCCTGCATCGGACAGTGTGACCGTTTTTGGTGCAGACCTTTTATACATATGTTGGACACGGCTACGACATGATTTTTGTTGGGCAGCACGCCAGAAAACTGGCGCAACACATTTCCTACATCTGGCCAAATATATTTTACAGGTATATATTTCGACCACAAAGGGCCTTCATCAATCCAAGGTAAAGGCCTCGTGTGGCTGAAACGTTGCTCTTTATAATGGATTAACATAAAAATGCAGTTTTATTGGAATCCTAATGCCTTGGATTGTTCTTGCCTGTGATTTGCTTTGATGCGGTGGAAATTACACCAAACCAAATGTTGCAGGAGGATTATTTTGTGAACAGTATATTTTATAATAGAAGCGGTAAGTGATCTTGGAATAACGGTTTGTATTTCAGACAATGAGGTTCTGAAGAAAGACGATGGCTCGTTTTCATGATGGACCCTATTTGTGAAATAACTACCAGTGTGGAACAGCCCTAGATCGTGAAGTCCATGTTTTATTACATCCTGTGACGTGCAAGTCAGAATCTGCATCATCCACGCCGCGCGTCCTCCAGTTAGTGGAGCAGAAGACCACAACTTACTGTACATGAGATTTCTCTGGAGCCAAAACCCTTCTATGCGTCAACATTGTCCCGACTACCTGGCTGTTTTCTCATTTGTTAAAAACTTGTACAATGAACTGAATCCACTTTGGACAACTTAAGAGCTTGCTCTAGGTATCCGAGGTACGCTGTCAGTATGACGTTCTCCAATGATACCTCAGGCTCAGTATAATACTCTAAGTTGGCTGTATATCCCATTCTCTCCAAGTAGTCTACACGTCCACGGTCTATTAGCAGCTTGCACAGACGTCCTAAGTGTTCTCGCTCGTCAACAGAAAGTTGTAACCTGGAAAAGAAAGGTACATTTATACAGTATATGAGAGACAGACAACAATGTGCTTTATACAGGAATTTATTATGAGGGGCATTCAAAAATAATCAGGAATTTACGAGCTACACCTTACTGAATACAATAAACAACCTGTACATTGTTTTTCTATGTAGTCTCCTGCCACTTCGATCCAATAAAAGTAGAAGTCTTTGGGCTGCATGTTGACCCGTTCTTCCCTCTTAAAAATTCATTAAGTGGACCGAAAAGATGCAAGTCCACTAAATCTGAGACGGAATGACACCTTTATTTGTCAAAAATTTTATAATTCACAGTGAAACACTATTTTGTACTTGCTGATTACAACTGACAAGAAGGAGGGGAAAGAGCAGCTAGCACTACAAGTACTATTGTGTACTTCCTGATTACAACTGACTAGAAGGAGGGGAAAGAGCAGCTAGCACTACAAGTACTATTGTGTACTTCCTGATTACAACTGACTAGAAGGAGGGGAAAGAGCAGCTAGCACTACAAGTACTATTGTGTACTTCCTGATTACAACTGACTAGAAGGAGGGGAAAGAGCAGCTAGCACTACTAATGATGTGGGTTCTGAATTGATGGACCGATCAGTGTGTAATGGTGGTAAATCTGGATTATGGGGAGGATGGAGTTAAGGACATTTCAGTGGAGCTCTCATAACATTTCCATTGTCAAAGTGGCATTGTGAGGGCGAGCACTGTCTTCAATGGTTGAGGTTCTTGGTCGAAAAAACATACATAAAGTGAAGGAAATAATGATTTGATCGCTTGCTGATTGTGTAAGTTTGCCCACCGACAAAGACATGAACAGACTATCATTTTAAGGGTAGGTTAATTTTAACATTGAGAGAGAGAATATCCAAAATAAAATCCAGAAAATCACATTATATAAATTTATTTGCATTTTGCAGTGAGAAATATTTGATCCCTCTGGCAAACAAGACTTAATACTTGGTGGCAAAACCCTTGTTGGCAAGCACAGCAGTCAGGAGTTTTTTGTAGTTGATGATGATGAGGCTTGCGCACATGTCGCGAGGAATTTTGGTCTACTCCTCTTTGCACATAATCTCTAAATCAAGATTTTGAGGCTGTGGCTTGGCAACTCGGAGCTTCGACTTCCTCCATAAGTTTTCTGTGGGATTAAGGTTTGGAGACTGGCTAGGCCACTCCATGACCTTAATGTGCTTCTTTTTGAGCCGCTCCTTTGTTGCCTTGGCTGTATGTTTTGGATCACTGTCTTGCTGGAAGACCCTGCCGCGGACCATTTTTAATGTCCTGGTGGAGAGAAGGAGGTTGTCACTCAGGATTTTATGGCACATGGCTCTATCCATTCTCCCATTGATGCGGTGAAGTAGTCCTGTGCCCTTAGCAGAGAAACACCCCCAAAACATAATGTTCCCAGCTCCATGCTCGACAGTGGGGACGGTGTTCTTTGGGGCATAGGCAGCATTTCTCTTCCTCCAAACACGGCGAGTTAAGTTAATGCCAAAGAGCTGAATTTTTGTCTCATCCGACCACAGCACCTTCTCCCAATCACTCACAGAATCATCCAGGTGTTCATTGGCAAACTACAGGCGGGTCTGCACATGCGCCTTCTTGAGCAGGGGGGGACCTTGCGGGCACTGCAGAATTTTAAACCATTATGGCGTAATGCGTTACCAATGGTTTTCTTGGTGACTGTGGTGCCAGCTGCCTTCAGATCATTAACAAGTTCCCCCCGTGTAGTTTTAGGCTGATCTCTCACCTTCCTAATGTTCAAAGAGACCCCATGAGGTGAGATTTTGCACGGTGCCCCAGATCAATGTCGACTGACAGTCATTTTGTATTTCTTCCATTTTCTTACTATTGCACCAACAGTCGTCTCCTTCTCACCCAGCGTCTTACTTATGGTTTTGTAGCCCATTCCAGCTTTGTGCAGGTCTATGATCTTGTCCCTGACATCCTTAGAAAGCTCTTTGGTCTTGCCCATGTTGTAGAGGTTAGAGTCTGACTGACTGAGTCTGTGGACAGGAGTCTTTTTATAAAGGTGACTATTTAAGACAGCTGTCTTTAATGCAGGTAACAAGTTGATTAGGAGCATCTAACTGGTCTGTAGGAGCCAGAACTCTTAATGGTTGGTAGGGGATCAAATACTTATTTCTCTCAGCAAAATGCAAATAAATTTATATAATTTATACAATGTGATTTTCAGGGTTTTATTTTGGATATTAACCTACCCTTAATATTATACATTGTTCCTGTTTTCGTCAGTGGGCAAACTTTACAAAATCAGCAAGGGATCAAATAATTATTTCCTTCACTGTATGGTTCATTTTCAACTCGTTCCCGACCCTCTCTGAATGATTTGCACCAGTCATACACTCTAGACTGAGAGAAACACTTATCCCCAAACTCATTTTTAAATCTTGAAATCGCTTTAGAGACAGAATGACACCTTTATTTGCCAAAAATGTGATAATATTTCACTGTGAAACACTAATATGTACTTCCTTATTACAACTAACAAGAAGGGGAAAAAACAACTAGCACTACTGATGAGAAAGTCTTTCCTGACCTTCTTTGAATGACCTCCATGAGTCATACAATCTACTGAAGAAGACACTGATCCCCAAACTCATTTTTAAGTGTCACAAAAAATCTGAGACAGAATGACGCCTTCATTTGTCAAAAATTTGATAATAATGCACTGTGAAACACTGTTGTGTTTACCTCCTGATTATAACTTTGCTTTATGCAAAACAGTCAGTGAGGTCTGATAGGCAAGTAAATCCTCACACCGGCCAATTTATTGGTTCCTCTCCTCAAGGACAGATTTTCCCCCTTCTGAAGCCACTCTTGCCTCTCACCCAGCCAACCAGTAAGTTCTACACTGCACTGACGAGGGGCAAATACCCCGAAACAGCTGTCTGTAGTTGGACTTAACTGGTTTGGCTCAAATCCCTTTCACATTGCTAGGCTCCTGCGAGCTACATGTGAACTGAGGATGACTACTTCCAATAGAGTGCGCTGTGGAGCTCCTCAGCCCTTTTCCCATAAGCCTTTGCTTTATGCAAAACAGTCAGTGAGGTCTGAATGGCAAGTAAATCCTCACACCGGCCAATTTATTGGTTCCTCTCCTCAAGGACAGATTTTCCCCCTTCCGATTATAACTAAAAGGAAGGGGTGTAAAGAGCAGCAAGCACTACTAATGACAAGGTCAAACATTCATGTGTTTGAACAAAGAACAAAGCATGAAAATTCATGGTTATAACTGAACGCCCCTCATAATATATTATAATTATAGGAAGAAATCTACACGGTCACCATCATGTCCTCACCCTTGAGCAGACTCTGGATTGCAGTCACTGTTCTTCTGGTCCACGTCATGCTCTTCTATATCCTCAGAGTTCTTCTCTAGTGAAGATGGCCTCCTGGCACCACATGTAGCCCAGCTGGACATGCGCTGGAAAAGGCCAAATTCCCGTTGCCCCAACCCTAGCTTTTCAAAAAAGTCTCTGCCCACATAGTGCTGCCAATCGCAGCGATGGTGACAGCACAGGGCAATAACAACTCCATCCACACTGCAATGATATGTGGGTTCTAGCATGATGGACTGATCGGTGTCGGTTCTGGAGCGTTTGGACACAGGTTCTCCCTTTGGGTTACTGGAATTGTGAATGAGACATCGAAGAGCCAAATCTGCAGAGCGAGAGATAAAGACAATGGATACTAAGATGACACAAGGGCAAAACCTCAGCAATACAAACCTTCCATAGGTTTAAGACAAATTTAAAGAGAACCTGTCACATAGATTATGCCCCCCTTGCTGAGGGCTGTACAAGCCAGTGTCAGACCTGCTGTTTCCAGCGCTGGGCCCCTTATTCTGTAAGATGCAGCAGTTTTAAAGCATTTACCCCTCAAATCTTATTCATGAGCTGGTGTTAGCCCCACCCACCAAAGGCTAGCCCCTCCCACTGACAGTTATTCACATGTTTCTACCTATTCAAAGTAGTAGGTGTATCAGTTGAGTGGGCGGGGCTAGATTCAGATGGGCGGGGTTTGAGAAAATGACTCTTCCGGCTGAAAACTGCAGATTTGAGCATAAAATACACGAAAACTCCAGCATCTTACAGAATAAGGGACACAGCGCTGGAAACAGCAGGTCTCACACTACCTTGTTCTGTCCTCCGCCAGGGGGGCAAAAACTATGTGACAGGTTCTCTTTAAGACATACAGAAGCTGTGCCGAATTTACCACCATACATGAAAAAACTTTGAGACTCTCGGTTCACATATTTTGATCAAAAGATGTTTAAGCTGCCCACGACTTTCAACGTGATCTCAAAATCGGGCAGTCCTATCCTATCTTTACCTCTCAATAGAGCCAATTCACAGCCTCTCACTGGGTCAACCGGCCTCCATTATACAGAGAGAAAAAAATAAGAAAACACACCAGACTTGCAAGCTGCACTTCTTATGACAGCCTGTGAGAGTGGGCGGGCGCAGAAACCCAAAATGGAGGCACCCCTTCCTTCCCATATAGGTTAAAATCAACATATACCAAATATAACGTATGGTTCTGCACAAAAAACATTTCTGAAAAAACGTATGCAAACCTGGGTGCCACTGGCAGGGCTGCGGCACACATATATATATATATATATACATGTACACATGCACACCACTGTCAGCGGCACACTACTGCAAAAAGGGCAATACATTACATGGAAATCCCTAATGAAGCATTTATGCTATCTATCATACATGAAAAAACTTTGAGACTCTCATGTATGAGAGAGTCTCAAAGTTTTTTCATGTATGATAGATAGCATAAATGCTTCTTTAGGGATTTCCACGTAGTGTATTGCCCTTTTTGCAGTAAATGTGCCGCTGGCGGCGGTCTGTGTGTGTACATGTATAATTACATGTGTGCCGCAGCCCTGCCAGTGGCACCCAGGTTTGCATACGTTTTTTCAGAAATGTTTTTGTGTGCAGAAACATACGTTATACTTGGTGTACATTGATTTTAAAATATATTGGGAGGATTGGGTGCCTCCATTTTGGGTTTCTGTACCCGCCCACTCTCACAAGCTGTCATAAGAAGTGCAGCTTGCAAGTCTGGTGTGTTTCCTTATTTTTTTTCTCTCTGTATAATGGAGGTCGGTTGACCCGGTGAGAGGCCGTGAATTGGCTCTATTGAGAGGTAAAGATAGGATAGGACTGCCCGATTTTGAGATCACGTTGAAAGTCGTGGGCAGCTTAAACATCTTTTGATCAAAATATGTGAACCGAGAGTCTCAAAGTTTTTTCATGTATGATAGAATTTACCACCATGGCTCACGCTGTGTCGTAGATTTGCTGAAACTTGCTAAATATGTCAAGACACTTTTCTCTTCTTTACGCCGCCTCTCGATTACCTTATTTTACGCCAATATTTTGCACCGACGTACTGGCACACAGCGATAATAAATTTCACACATTTTATGACGTTCAACTTTACAGACACTTTCAGAATCGTTTAGGGAGATGGAATAAGGGCAACATGTATGTATTTTTGGCGCCCAGACGACATTTTTTGCGCGCATTAGTAGTGTAGACTGCGTCTGAATCTGTGAACCTGTTCTATTGCGGGTCATAGATTTAGCGCTTTCTAGCTACAAAGCGACACTTCAGGCTCAGGTAAACCACTTTTAACTTGGTTTACCCGTTCCAGCAGTAATGCGCCCAGTTTTGCCGTCCTTTCGTCATAAATGTGTAGAATCATACGGTTGTGGTGCAATAACCCTAGAATGACCCCCGATCTCAGGCGCATTATACAGTGCAGCGGGTGCCCGATAAAACGCCTAATTTTGAAGTGCGCGTATATCTAGCTAACAGGCACTTTTTAGGTGTCCAACACAGGTGTCTGTATTTTGTGTTGGACACCTAAAAAGTGATGGGCAGCCCAATTGAATAGCAGTGGCGTAAGCAGGTTGTAAGCCAGCATGGTGCACCACACATATCTGCATTAATGGCACCCTTATTTATATGCAATTATAATACCAGCAACCACCCCCCTCATACATAGAAGGTGTGTGAGTGGTTGTCTTATCGGTATTTTTGTATTTGCGCAATCTCCCCATGTATTATACTGTGGCTTTTCTGCATACTGGTGTGAACAGGTATCAATTTAATGTGCAGTTTTTTTTATCATTTAATTGTTCCCCTAGTGGAGGGTTGTGTGAGCCTCTACTCAGCAATTAAAGGGGTTTTCTCATTACAAAGATCATAGTTCAAAAGGAGGGGACCCAAAATCTAAGCATATTCGTCCTTGGTTACCATAAGCAAAGTGCTATGGTTTAGGAGAACGGGCTGTTTGTTTAGTGCTTGGGAAGGAAGTGAGTGCCCCGGTCGGGTTACGCCCAGGTCCCACTCACGGTCGTAATCGGGATCGCGCATCTGAGGGAGATGCAGGAAACAGGTCGCGGACGGGAGAGCGCAGGGGAAAGAGAGAGAGATGCACTGACAGCAAGCAGTGATAGGTGAGACGTATGCGTGCGGGGTTGGTCCCCGACAGCAAGCAGTGGTAGGTGAGACGTATGCGTGCGGGGTTGGTCACTGACAGCGAACAGAGGCCCTGCAGCAAAGAGAGAGATGTGCAGTCCCATGTAAACACGAACAGATAAAGCATATAGTTTTGTTCTGCAGATCTGTAGAGGTCAGAGGTGTAATAATCTGCAGGATATATCACTGTGTGCGAGAGAGGTAAAAAAAAATCACCCATCTCTCCCAGAGTCCTGAATGTCAAATGCCCATTCTAATTACAAAGTATATAGAGAGAGAGAGAAATGTAGATATACACTATGTAGTAACACTTAGCCTTTCACTACCAACGACAGCTGAGAATCTTTCCCTTCCCCCGGCTCACACAGAATGAATTCTCAGGTGCTCTCTTTCGGGTGTGTCTGCTGAGAGAGAAGATACGCCCTGCTGGGAGGAGAAACACGCCCCTCCATTTCAGAAGCTCTGCTTAGCAACCAGTATAAATAGCTGCCAAATGATGAAACGAGAATACCCCTTTAACTGCACCTGTTTATCTTTCCCACGTAGCACAGGGACCTGTGTTGCCCCTACTGGGTTCAGCTGCCAGTATGGCCGGTGTTGTGCTTTTGAGAAAAACTTGAAGGTGCGCACAAAAATGTTGGTGTTACTACTGGCATAGAGTAAGCCAACTAATAGAAAGTGTAAATTTATACCAGTTGTTCTAAACATGCATCAGATTTATCAACACTATGATGCAGGTGGCGCACTGTAAGGCTGGGTTCACACGGCTTATTTGTGGGGCGTAATTACGCATGCACTTACGCCGTGTGGACGGGGCGGAAGTGGGGGAGGGAGCGAGGGGCCGGCACCTCGCCGGCCCATAGACTATCATTACTAGCGGCGCGTATACGCCGCTAGTAAATGACATGTCACTTATCTCCCCCCGTGGCGGATTCGACGAGAAGGGAGAGGAGACGTAATCCACAGTTCTCTATGAGAACTGTGGATTACCTTAATGACTGGGACGTATTCCAGCCATAATTTGCGCACTTCGGGGCATAATTTCGGACTGACATACGTCCCATTTTAAGCCGTGTGAACATGGCCTAAGACTAAGTTTACACAGTGTTAGACAGAACTGATAAATCTAAAAAATCTACGTCAACAAATTTGATTATCTATTGGAATACATTACAGGGATGGCCTGGATTCACGTTATACACCTATTAGAATTGACTCCCTCCACTAAAGCACTGTTTTCAATATAAGGGTATGTTCACACGATGGATTTGGATTCTGATTTTGGGGCGGATTCAGTGTCCAATCCAACTATAACACACCCAAAGTTAATTTTACATTTAATCCTATGTAAAATTGTATTTCATATGACACGGGTTTTACATGCTTAAATAAGCGACATGTCAATTCTCCGAGGCGGATTTTGTGCCCCCCACATAGTATATAGAAGGTTAACAAGCCGCCTCTGAAAATCAGTGTCATATACTCGGTTGTAAGCCTGGATTTTCTGACGAGGATACAACGTGGATTTAGCACTGAAATTTTGTGTCCTGTAAACATACCCTAAGGAGTGCAGCACCATTCGTATTATTATGCACTATGAGCCACTGGAATAAATCTGGTGCATTGTTAACTCCTTAACGACCGCCCACCGACTTTTGAAGTCGGCTGGTGCGGGTCGTGCGTCTGCAGCGACGTCTTTTGGCGTCGCTGCAGACATCGGAGGAAACCTCCGCAACCCGGTGCTTTAACCCTTTGATAGCGGCGGTGCGTTACCGCAGCGCAATCAAAGGGTTTCCCTGCTCTGTCGGGTGATCGGAACACCCGGTGACCCGACAGAGCTCGGGGAACGGCTGCACAGTCAGCTCTGGGGACCTAGAGTGGCCCCAGAGCTCTCTGTGTACTAAGCCAGTGACCAGGACGCACAGACTGACACAGATTATAATGTATTAGCATATATGAATATGCTAATACATTACTAAGTGTTAAAAAAAAAATAAAAAATGTTAAACATTTCTCCCTTCTTGGAAGTAAAAAAAAAAAAAAAAAAGTAAAAAAGAAAAATTTTAAAAAAAAGAAAAAAAATAATAAAATAAAAATATTTAATAAAAAATAATTGTGCATAAAGTACACGCACAAAAAAAACCTACACATATTAGGTATCCACACGACCTTAATAACCTGTAGAATTAATCTAACAAGTTATTAAGTGTGAAATGTGAATTTGGTGTAGAAAAATAAATAAATAAAAAATACTGCAATTATTTATAAATGAACTTAAACTATTCCCCCCATAAAGTACAACTTGTCCCGAATAAAACAAGGCCTCATCCAACTGCGTCATTGAAAAAAATAAAAAAGATACAACTGTTGAAACGCAAGGAGGCAAAAACTAAAAAAATGTTCTGTTCATTAACTACTTTTTAGGCGTTCGGCTTAAGGGGTTAAACTGTCTGGTCTAAGTTTACGCAGTCTAAGTATTTGACACTATTAGTAAATCTGACCTATTGACGTTTACATTCAGGGATGCTGAAAGCATAACAGACCCAATACTTCTCCAGGGCTGTGGAGTCGGCAAGCCAAAGCCCGACTCCTCAATTTCCCAAACCTCCGACTCCCGACTCCCTCATACACGGCGCATGTTTAAGTGATAACTTTACTGTAGTAAAATGGTAACATCCGGCTGTTTATCACCTTATGATACAATAATCAAGCTATTAAGGTGGAACAGACACCGACAAGCAAAAGGGTAACAATGTTTTGATCTTTTGAACACTTGTGGGTAGAGTTAAAGAAAAAGCTGTATTTGTATCCAAGTCCAGTCTGCACCAACATTGGGAATGTGTAGAAGAGATCTGGGATCAGTTTTGGTCAAGACATGCTTGAATCTGATCCAGAGTCGAGAAGGATTCAGGCAGTATTGAAAACCAAAGGTGGATTTCCCAAATACTAACAAAATAATAAAAATTTACATTTTGATTTTTAGTAGCAAAACAGTAACAATGCAGTTACAGGAAAGAATCTGCAGAACTAAGCAGATGCTAAATACTTGCAAGTCAAATTTATGTATAAGATGTAAGATGACTGTATATAAAATTACAATAGCCTCATGTACAAAGCTGTAGTGGATGGTGAGATATGGAACCTGAAAGTCACAAGTTCAAACCATTGTTACTATTTTGCTTGTCAGTGTAAAATATATTTATTGGATATGACTTTAGAACACAAAAAAATGTAAATATGCAAAACACTGCAGGAACATTTGTGGAGTCTCTGAATTTGTTCTGAGAAATGCATTGCCTACACCAGACCCTATACATGACCCACATTGATCTCATGATTTTCCAGGTAAGAAGGCCCTCTCTACACAAATTTTTGGGTTAGGGGGGCAAAGCGGTACCACGGGGGGAAAACATCTCCAACATGTCGGGGTATAAAGGAATTGCCTCGCCACAGTCAGTTTGGATGAAGGGTTTTGAATCTTTACTTCTTTGAAAAGGTGAAAAAATGTTGCTGAAATCTGTTTGCCTGGGAGCGGGATTTTTTTCCCCTGGGAGCTTTTTGCCTGCTTCATGTCATCAATTACACCCTCATTGGAGGCTGCGTTGGGTGCAGTAGCACTGGCCGCACCCAATTTCTGGGTATTGCACTGCACGAATAATGGCCAACTTACTATATTTTTTTGGGAGTGGATGGGGTTCCCCCTTTTATGACGACCCCGACTCCGCAAAAAGGGCCCCGGGACCTCCGCTCCACGCCTGCTTCTCACAGCTGAGAGTTTGCTACAATTGCACCCATTCCAATCCTCCCGGTAAAAAATATTACATACAAATCGTAGACTTTCAAGACAGGAAAAAAAAAAAATTTCGGGCCCCCAAAACTATTATCCTGAATTAAACAAATTGCCGATTCTCCAGCGGCCGTACCTGTGCCTGCTCCGCAGAGGTGTTTGCCGATACCAATGACCGGAAACTGCTTCTGAACGAGACTGGGGACTCGATCTAAAGATTAAAAAATAAAAATGTTTCATCTCACTACTAAGCACCCCTCCAATACCGCCCTCTACTGACCTAGACACAGGTGCTGGATGTCAATATGGAGTCTCTCAAACATTGACTTCCTCTGTTTTCCATCCACCTGCCGACAAAACACATCACATGAACTTTCCATCTATAATACTGGATTCCAGTTCACATAAAATTTTTCAAAAAATTTGGGGCGTGCGTTATAGGGAAAAATGTACACTCCATAGAACGGGATGCAAGCTTTTTTGGGAGATGCTGTACAGTATTCCACCAAACCTACAGGAATCTCTCTTCTTATCTGTGTGATTGTTAACATATATTCATCTACATAATTTTACATAAAAAGCATCACGGCCTTATCACTATTACTGACATAACTGACTTGTAATATAATGATGTACATGGGAAAATGTGTAATTAAGTGAAAATGAAAAAGCATCTAAACAAAGATGTAATATTCATATATATTATTTATTCATTGATAATAATCAGAGAATAATCAGCGCGTACTTCTAAAACACCTGGCGTATTGCGGCGCATAAAGTACGGGCCGCAATACGCCATGTGAACATAACCTTAAAGTACAGGCTGTGGGAGGTTCTACAGCTTCAGGCTTCCACTTCTTGTTCAGGTTGTGGGCGGATCTACAGTTTCAGGTTCCCACTTCCTGTGCAGGCTGTGGGCGGATCTACAGCTTCAGGCTCCCACTCCTGTTCGGGTTGTGGGCGCTTCTACAGTTTCAGGCTCCCACTTCCTGTTCATGCTGTGGGCGGTTCTATAGCTTCAGGCTCCCACTTCCTGTTCAGGCTGTGGGCGGATCTACAGCTTCAGGCTCCCACTTCCTGTTCAGACTTTCAGTGGTTCTAACAGCGTTAGGCTGTCACTTCCTATTCAGGCTGTGGGTGGTTCTAAAGCTTCAGGCTCCCATTTACTGTCCAGGCTGTGGGTATTTCTACAGCTTCAGGCTCCCACTTCCTGTTCAGGCTCTCAGTGGTTCTACAGCTTCAGGCTGTCACTTCCTGTTCAGGCTGTGGGTGGTTCTACAACTTCAGGCTCCCACTTCCTGTTCAGGCTGTAGGTGCTTCTACAGCTTCAGGCTCTCGCTTCCTGTTCAGTCTGTGGGTGTTTCTACAGCTTCAGGCTCCCGCCTCCTGTTCAGACTTTAAGCAGGTCTATAGCTTCAGGCTTTCACTTTCTGTTCAGGCTGTGAGTGGTTCAACAGCTTCAGGCTCCCACTTCCTGTTCAGGCTGTAGGTGCTTCTACAGCTTCAGGGTCCCACTTCCTGTTCAGGCTGTGGGTGGTTATACAGCAGTGATTGACATTTCCGCTGTGCTTTTCCTAGCTGAGACTGTTAGAAGGACACTGGTGATGGGGGTTTTTTAATACAGGCAAAAGGGCACAGGCTCAAAGGGGGTAAAAAATTTTATCGGAACAAAGATAAACAAGCTCTTGTGCTGCTGAAAAGGAAAGCAGGAAGTAATTTTTCCACCCCCCTGCGGAAGAGAGGGTGACCGGAAAACCTGGAAACTCCATAAAACGGCGGGAGATAAAACTGTTTTTAACTCTGAAATGAAGCAAAACAGACCAGCAAATGTTTTTGGGTTATAGTCTTTCCTTTCCCCTTCATGTTTAAAGAATAAATGTGGTGAAATACTCATTTGGGGATAAAAAAAAAAAATGAGGAAAAATAGTGCAAAAAAAAGGAAATGGGGGCCCCTCAGCTACCATGTCCCTTGTACGATGGTGTCTTTTTATGTCACGGGTTTGGGCCCCCTTTCGGGCTGAAGACCCTTTTTAAGGCAACTGTACCTCCACCCACCCTTTTTTGCACCCCCCGAAAGGCCATCCCCTTTATGATCGATGGGACCCAAGTGGGAATTGTGAACATTAGGGGATGACCCAAACCTCTTGGCCCTTGCTCTCTTTTGGAATAAACGGACCCCACACTGGTAGTGAGAAAAATCATAGAAACAGGGAAAGTAGCCCCTTTCCATATCCCCCTCCACCCAAATCAATATCCCCCCCACCCACATCAATGTCCCCCTCCCCCCACAAAAATTTATCCCCCCTCCCCCCACATACAATATCCCCCCCACCCACATACAATATCCCCCCCCACCCACATACAATATCCCCCTCCACCCACATACAATATCCCCTCCACCCACATACAATATCCCCCTCCACCCACATACAATATCCCCTCCACCCAAATACAATATCCCCCCCCCCCAAAAATAAAATATCCCCCTCCTTTTTTCCCCTTGGTCACGCATTTCTCCCCCTTCTAAATACACACCAACAAGAAAGGGAAAGGTAACCCCTATCACAGGGTCAGGTGTTCCCTCATTTTACAATCAGGGACAAGTGTGCCCCTTTGCCACTTTACTAACCCCAATATAACCTAAAACACGCCCATAGAGACCCATGGGGTCAACACCAGCTCAGGAAAAACCACAACCCGCCATATAGGACATAGAGGTCAGACACCAGCTGGGTTTAAACCCACAACATTGCCATATAGAGACTAATAAGAGGTCAGACACCAGCTCAGGATAACCTAAAAATCACCTTAGAGACCATAGAGGTCAGACCCCATCAGGTAAAACCCTACAAAAAACCGCCAAATAAAAAACACATAGTGGTCAGACACCACTCGGGTATAACCACAAAACTGCCAATAGAGACCACATAGGGGAGACCCCTCAGGTATAACCTCAACACCGTCATATAGAGCCACATAAGGTCAGACACCAGCCGGGTAAACCCTACAACAAGCAATAAGACCACATGGGTCAGACACCAGCTCAGGTATAACCTACAACACCGCCATATAGAGACCACATAGGGGTTCAGACACCAGCCAGGTAAAACCCCTACAACACCGCTATAGGAACATAGAGGTCGACCCCAGCTGGTAAACCTAAAAACACCGTCATATAAGACCACATGAGGTCAGATCCCAGTCAGGTATAACTCAACCCACCTATGAGACCACATAGGGGTCAACACCAGCTCAGGAAAACCCTAAAACAAGCCATAAAAAGGACCCATAGAGGTCAGCACCAGCTCAGGTATAACTACAACACCGTCATTAGAGCCCACATAAGGTCAACACCAGCTGGGGTATAACCTACAACAATCCCATATAGAGACAACATATGGTCAAACCAGTGGGGTCACCTCACATTACAAATAAAAAATAACCCTGAAATCTTGACTGAGGGTCTTTTCTTTTCTCTTAGATGTTTTTTCCCCCTTTTCTTCTGACCGTTCCCACACCCCCATATGACTTTGCCCCGGCCACAACTCATCCTGCAGAAATTACACACAAATATCTTAAAAATCCCAATTTTTCACACCTCTATTATTCCCCCCTTGAAAAAAAATACCCAGGGGTAGGAAGGGGGGTAAAAGCCATAACTTGAGGCCATTTCCCAAAGGGGGTTTGGGGGGGTGGGGAAGGCCCCAGGTAATAAAAAGGCCCCTATTTAGGTAGGTAACTCTGCTGGTAAGTTGGTGGGCCCCAGCCCCAGGTAGGCTGGGGGGTACCTGCCACGGTGGTGGGAAATCCCCCCAGGTGATAAGCGGCCCTAGTTGGGAAAATAGATAGGCTCGTTAGGTTGGGGGACCCCAGTTGGTGGGCCCGTGGGTAGGTGTTGGTGGAGCCCAGTTTGTTTTTGGTGTAGGAGGTGGTTTCCCCCCCGTTAGGTAAGTGTAGGGATTAGGGTCCCCCTTTTTAAGGCTCAACGTTAGGGACCCCTTTAGGTAGTATTCAGGCATTTTAAAAGGGGTTTCTCCTACAAAGATAGCTTTCAAATTGTAGGGAACACAAAATAAAGAATTTTTTCCAAAAATATTGCATTGTTCCCCTGTTTTCCCCAAAGGATACAAATGAATTTATTACCCCCTGGCTATTTCAGTTCCCTCAGTAACTGATCTTTTAAAAAAATCCCTGGGGTGTTTTTTAATGAGATAAAGAGGTGAGTTCCCAGGGCAGCAGTGTCGTCAAATGTCCTGTGCTGCCAGACAGTAAAAACTGATTTATCTCAAAAATAACAGCTCGTAATTGGGCTTTGTTTTGGGGTCAGATAAGAAGTCCTTGGGGTAGTTTTTAAAGCTAATCTAATCTAAATTTGCATTGAAGCAAAGGGAGCTGTAAAGCTGGGCTTAGCAAATTTTTTATGAAACAGGAAGTGAAAAAGAATTTTTTTTGTTTTTGAAACCCTGTGGGGAGGGCAACTCCCTTTAAAGGGTTCCTTTTGGTAGTATAAGGCAGAAAGGGGTCACCTTTTTGGTAGTAACAGGCAGTTAGGGGTCTCCTTTAGGTACTATACAGGCAGTTAGGGGGTTTCCCTTTTGGTACTTTAAAAAGGCATTAGGGGGCTCCTTTTGGTAGATAAGGATTTGGGGCCTCCTTAGGTAGTGTCAGGAAGTCAAGGCCCCCCCCTTTTGCTACTGTGTAGGGATCAGGCCCCCCCTTTGTATTAGGTGCCCGGGCCCCCTTTAAATATCAGGGGCCCCTTTAGATAGCCCGGGCCCCCCATAGGAGTCGGGCCCCCTGTAGGTAGCCAGGGCCCCTTTTAGGGGGGCCCCCCTGAGGTACCGGGGCCCCCCTTGTTCAGGGCCCCCTTAGGACCCGAACCCCCCCTTGTAGTCGGGCCCCCGTAGGTAGTCGGGCCCCCCTTTGATTGCCAGGGCCCCCCCGTAGGTAGTCAGGGCCCCCCTTGTAGCGGGGCCCCCCTTTTAGAGAGGGGGCCCCCCTTAGGTAGCGGGCCCCCCCCTTTTAGTCAAAGGGCCCCCCTATAGGTAGCAAGGTCCCCCTTTAGCCAGGGGCCCCCTTTGTATCAGGGCCCCCCCCTTTAGCCCGGGCCCCCCTTTTAGTTAAGGGCCCCCCATGTGGGAGCCGGGCCCCCCTTTTATTTCCCGGGCCCCCCGTGGTAGCCAGGGCCCCCCCCATAGGTAGCCGGGGCCCCCCCTGTAGGTGCCAGGGGCCCCCATGTAGGTCCCAGGGGGGGCCCCCCTGTTTAGCCAGGGGCCCCCCCCAAGTCAGTGCCCCCTTGTAGTCAGGGGGGCCCCCCATAGGTAGCCAGGGCCCCTTTGTAGAGGGGCCCCCATGTAGGAGCCCGGCCCCCCCCCCCGTAGTTACCGGGCCCCCCTATAGGTAGCCAGGGCCCCCCCTAGTAGCCAGGGCCCCCTAGTAGCCAGGGCCCCCTTGTAGCCACCCCCCCCCCCCCTTGACCCAAAGGGCCCCCTATACCCGGGGGGCCCCCTAGTACCCAGGGCCCCCCTTTTGGTGCCAGGGCCCCCTAGTAGCCAGGGCCCCCCTATGGTCCAGGGGCCCCCTGTAGGTAGTTTAAAAAAAACAAAAGGGAGGCTCCGGCTCCCGCTCCTGGCCGGTCAGGCCGCTAAACCCCCCCGGGGTTCCCCCGGGCCCCCTGCATAGGCGGCGTGGTGAAGTGACGTCACCGCGGCCACATAGCGTAGGGGCCGGCGCCCGGCAGGCTAAAGGGCCCTAACACCTTCGGGCCCCCCCCAGGGAGATCACGGAGCGCGGCGCTAGTGGCGCTGTGCCCGCAAAACACCGCGCAGCCCCGGGAGTGGGGGCGGCACGCCTGGGGGCCCGCAGCGGCCGGGAGGGGGGGGGGGCCCCCGGGGGATTCACCGATCCCCCGGGGCCCATCGAGCCGCGGGGGGTCTGAAAAGGTCGAAAATTTGATAAACGGGGAAATTTTTTTTTTTTTTTTTAATTAAGTCTTATTGGTTTTGTTGCCCTTATGCAAATATTACAACTTTTCGGCGGTATGCAGCTAAAATGGAAATAAATGAAGGGACCCTGAGAAGAGACCTCACATCACTGTTAGAAGCTTTAGATTGATAAAGAAGACTTCAAATAGTGAAAAATGGGGCTGTTCCATCCGTTTCGACTCCACTATGGTATTTTGTATGGGATGTACCTTGCAATTCCCCGGGGAGGCTTGAGAATAATTTCAGCAACTTAGGGGGACATGTCCCCAAAACGCCCGCCGTTTTGTTATTTTTCCCAAAACCCCTTTTGACGCCATTTCTTGTTGTAAAAGAATGTTTTTACACCAAAAAATAGTGCATTATACGCCCGGGGACGAAACTTTTTTATGCACCTAAATTTTGGTGCGTTTGTCCCTGTCCGCAATGGCCTATTGAGGGCATTACATTGTTATGCGCCTCCGTCGGGCAATGGCCCGATAGGCGCATCACATATACCCCAATGAATGCTATTGCCCCCATTGCGCAATGCGCCTTTTTGGCGATTTAAATTTTCTTTAAGGTGTACCTTACGCCAGTTTTTTGGGAAAGATCGGCCTTTTTTTAACTGTTTTAATGCGCCAAAAACTGGGGTGTAAAAAGCCACTTTTTGACATGTGCCATGTTTTTTTTTGGACTTTTTTTCCCGGGGGGCCGGACACAGAAGCAGGGTCTACCATGTTTTTGAATCCGACACAGAAAGCATGTATGTATGGCAAACAGATCAAACAAAGTCCAAATGAGACTGTTTGCTCTATTATATTTAGCTGTTGTACATATGGAGGTACCGTTTTTCATTGTATCCTAATGGATAATTCATATGGAGTCAAAAACATTGGGCCTTAGGTATGAAGCTATCTAGCAGGAAGACTGTCTTTGTTGCTCATAGTAACCAATCAGAGCTCATAGCAACCAACCAGAGCCCATAGCAGCCAAAGCCCATAGCAACCAATCAGATCCCATACCAACCAATCAGAGCTCATAGCAGCCAGTCAGAGCAATACCAACCAATCAGAGCCCATAGCAACCAATCAGCGCTCACAGCAACCAGAGCTCAGCTTTCGTTCTCCCTGAGCATTATATGAAGTGAAAGCTGAGCTCTGATTGGTTGCTATGGGCTCTGATTGGTCGCTATGGGCTCTGATTGGTCGCTATGAGCTTTGATTGGTCGCTATGAGCTCTGATTGGTTGCTATGAGCTCAGATTGGTTGCTATGTGCTCTGATTGGTTGCTATGAGCTCTGATTGGTAGCTATGAGCTCTGATTGGTTGCTATGAGCTCTGATTGGTTGCTATGAGCTCTGATTGGTTGCTATGAGCTCTGATTGGTGGCTATGGGCTCTGATTGGTTGCTATGAGCTCTGATTGGTTGCTATGAACTCTGATTGGCTGCTATGAGCTCTGATTGGTTGCTATGAGCTCTGATTGGTTGCTATGGGCTTTGGTTGCTATGAGCTTTGATTGCTTGCTATGGGCTCTGATTGGTAACCATGGGCTCTAATTGGTTGCTATGATCTCTGATTGGTTACTATGGGCTCTGATTGGTTGCTATGGGCTCCAATTGGCTACTATGGGCTCTGATTGGTTGCTATGGGCTCTGATTGGTTGCTATGAGCTCTTATTGGTTGTTATGGGCTCTGATTGGTAGCTATGAGCTCTGATTGGTCGCTATGGGCTCTGGTTGCTATGGGCAACAAAGACAGTCTTACTGCTCGACGGCTTTCATACATAAGGCCCTATATGTGAAAGGCCTGTAAGTAGCCTGTAATAATAATTGAAAAGAAAAAAAGTGTTAGAAAAAGGGACATAATTTTTTATAAAGATTTGTCTTGTTCATGGACACTCACACCATTTCTAATTGTGCAAAGCCTCCTAAATGGAGGGTGATGTGCTGACGAGATGGTAAGGCTACGTTCACACCTGAGTTGTCAGACTCTCACCTTAAATCTCGTTGTGGCTCTTTCCACCAGCAGGAAGTGGACATTTTCAGCGTCTTCCGTTGCGATGTTCACCCAGTGCGACAACTTTCCTCGGCCGGCTCCAAATTCCACAAAACAGCGAGATCGGCCGAGCAAGCCCAGTCTTTCCAAATGACCCAGAATGGAGCCCTGTGAAAAGGAAAGGGTTTGTGTACTCCCTTAAAGACCGCCTGTACACTGCTTACACTGCAGCTGCTTTATCATATGGTGTCACTGCATGCACTAAGGGTGGTGCCTCAAAAGCTAGAAAATCATACATGCAACGTACAAAGATATATATAAGGTATGTACACAAAGGGCCTTATGTATGAAAGCTGTCTAGCAGTAAGACTGTCTTTGTTGTCCATAGCAACCAGTCAGAGCCTATAGCAACCAATCAGAGCCTATAGCAACCAATCAGAGCCTATAGCAACCAGAGGCCATAGCAACCAAACAGAGCTCATAGCAACCAATCAGAGCTCATAGCAACCAATCAGAGCTCATACCAACCAGAGGCCATAGAAACCAATCAGAGCCCATAGCAACCAATCAGAGCCCATAGCAACCAATCAGAGCTCACAGCGACCAATCAGAGCCCATAGCAACCAATCAGAGCCCATAGTAACCAATCAGAGCCCACAGTAACCAATCAGAGCTCATAACAACCAATCAGAGCTTAGCCTCTACATTTTCAGAGCATTATATGAAAGGAGAGCTAAGTTCTGATTGGTCGCTGTGAGCTCTGATTGGTTGCGTTGAGCTCTGATTGGTCGCTATGAGCTCTGATTGGTTGATATGGGCTCAGATTGGTTGCTGTGAGCTCTGATTGGTGGCTGTGGCTCTGATTGGTGGCTATGAGCTCTGATTGGTTATATGAGCTCTGACTGGTCGCCATGAGCTCTGATTGGTCGCCTTGAGCTCTGATTGGTCGCCGTGAGCTCTGACTGGTCGCCGTGAGCTCTGATGGGTCGCCGTGAGCTCTGAGTGGTCGCTATGGGCTCTGATTGGTCGCTATGGGCTCTGATAGGTCGCTATGGGCTCTGATAGGTTGCTATGGGCTCTGATAGGTTGCTGTGAGCTCTGATTGGTTGATATGAGCTCTGACTGGTTGCTATGAGCTCTGATTGGTCGCTATGGGCTCTGATTGGTCGCTATGGGCTGATTGGTTGCTATGGGCTCTGATTGGTCACTATGGGCTCTGATTGGTCACTATGGGCTCTGATAGGTTACTATGGGCTCTGATTAGTTGCCGTGAGCTCTGATTGGTTGATATGAGCTGTGATTCGTTGCTATGAGCTCTGATTGGTTGCTGTGAGCTCTGACTGGTTGCTATGAGCTCTGATTAGTTGCTATGAGTTCTGATTGGTCGCTATGGGCTCTGATTGGTCGCTATGGGCTCTGAATGGTTGCCGTGAGATCTGATTGGTTGCCGTGATCTCTGATTGGTTGCTATGGGCTCTGATTGGTCGCTATGGGCTCTGATTGGTCGCTATGGGCTCTGATTGGTCGCTGTGGGCTCTGATTGGTCGCTGTGGGCTCTGATTGGCTGCTCTGAGTTCCGATTGGTGGCTATGAGCTCTGATCGGTTGTTATGAGCTCTGATTGGCTGCTGTGAGCTCTGATTGGTCGCTATGGGCAACACAGACAGTCATACATAAGGCTCAAAGATTGCTTAAAATAGTAAAATGCTAATTTTTTCATTAAAAAAATGCTATAAAACAGGTTCGGTATAATATACTCTCCAGATCCTACACTCCAGAATAAAGAGTGAGTACAAAACTCTTTGTGATTTCCAGTAGTTATAAAATCAAAACCTATTGGAATAGGTTTACAAATGTGGTGACTGCAGATACATTAACCACTTCCTGACCGGGCCGATTACCCTCTATACCCGACCAGGCACATCTTCCTTTTCTGTAGTACACTCTGGTTTGAATGTTATAAAAAAAAAAAATTTGTCTTTTTCTGTGATATGTTAGGCTTTATTTTGATGCAAGTTTTACTTTTTTTTTTTAATTTGATGGAAAATAGTAAAAAGGAAAAAAGTTAGTTTTTCACATTTTTTTTAAAAAAAATGTAACAGCAAAAGTGGAACTAAAATAAGTTGGGTAATTGAGTCAATTTTCCATCAAGGACATTTACAGCTGAAACCAGAAGTTTCCATACACTATATAGAAAGACACAAATGCTTGTTTTCCTCACTACCTGACATGAAATCAGAATAAACCTTCCCCGTTTTAGGTCAATTGGGAAACAAAATTATTTCTATTTGCCAAATGCAGAATAATGAGAGAATTTTTTTCAAGGCATTTTTATTACTTTCTGCAAAGTCAGAAGTTTCCATCCATTTCATTAGTATTTGGCAGCTTTGCCCTTAAACTGTAGGACTTGTGTCAAACGTTTTGGATCCTTCCACAAGCTTCTCACAATAGTTGGTTGGGATTTTGGCCCATTCCTCCTGACAGAACTGCTGTAACTGAGCCATGTTTGGGGGTCGCCTTGCTCGCACCGGCCTTTTCAGCTTTGCCCATAAATTTTCAATAGGATTGAGATCAGGGCTTTGTGATGGCCGCTCCAAAACATTGACTTGGTTCTCCTTAAGCCACTTTGTAACCAGTTTGGCAGTAGCTTCAGGTCATTGTCCATTTGGAAGACCCATTTCCGCCCAAGCTGTAACTTCCTGGCTGATGTCTTGAGATGTTGTTTCACTATTGCCAGATAATCTTCTTTCTTCATGACGCCATCTATTTTGTGAAGTGTGCCAGTACCTCCTGCAGCAAAACAACTCCACAACATGATGCTGCCACCCCTGTGTTTCACAGTTGGGATGGTGTTCTTAGGCTTCCAAGCTTCTCCCTTTTTCCTCCAAACGTAACAATGGTCATTATGGCCAAACAGTTTAATTTTAGTTTTGTCAGACCACAGGACATGTCTCCAAAAATGTAGGTCTTTGTTCCTGTGCATTTGCAAACATTAATCTGGCTTTTATATGTTTCTTTTGGAGTAATGGCTTCTTCCTGGCAGAGTGGACTGTCAGCCCATGTTGATACAGTACTCGTTTCACCATGGATAATGACACAATTTTACCAGCTTCCGCCAGATTCCTCACAAGGTCTTTTGCTTTTGTTCTTGGGTTGATATGCACATGTCAGACCGAAGCACGTTCATCTCTGAGACACAGAACCCGTCTACTTCCTGAGCGGTATGATGGTTGTGTTTCTGGTGTGATTTAAAATACATCCACAGATGTGTCTCTAATTAACTCAGATGTTGCAAATAAACCTTCCAAAGACATGACATCATCATATGGGCGGTCCCAAATTGTTGAAAGGCAGAGTAATCCCATTATATGGAAACTTCTGGCAGAAAGTAATAAAAATGCCTTAAAATTCCCTCTCTCATTATTCTGGCATTTGGCAAATATAAATAATTTTGGTTCCTAATTGACCTAAAACGGGGAAGGTTTATTATGATTTCATGTCAGATAGTGAGAAAAGCCTGCAGATGGGGCTCTATATAGAGTGCATGGAAACTTCTGGTCCCAGAGGTTGCACCTATCTTGTGCTTGCGCATAACTCTCCATTCTGTTCTATGGGAGTTCCCAGTACAGGAGAGTACTGTGTTCTCTCCATTCTGTTCTATGGGAGTTCCCAGTACAGGGGAGCGCTGTGTTCTCCATTCTCCTCAATGGGAATTTCCAGTGTAGGGGAGCGCTGTGTTCCTGTATTCTCCATTCTGTTCTATGGGAGTTCCCAGTACAGGGGAGCGCTGTGTTCTCCATTCTGTTCTATGGGAGTTCCCATCACAGGGGAGTGCTGTATTCTCCATTCTGTTCTATGGGAGTTCCCAGTAGAGGGGAGAGCTGTGTTCTCTCGATTCTGCTCTATGGGAGTTCCCAGTACAGGGGAGCGCTGTGTTCTCCATTCTGTTCTATGGGAGTTCCCAGTACAGGGGAGCGCTGTGTTCTCTCCATTCTGTTCTATGGGAGTTCCCAGTACAGGGGAGCGCTGTGTTCTCCATTCTGTTCTATGGGAGTTCCCAGTACAGGGGAGCGCTGTATTCTCCATTCTGCTCTATGGGAGTTCCCAGTACAGGGGAGCGCTGTGTTCTCCATTCTGCTCTATGGGAGTTCCCAGTACAGGGGAGCGCTGTGTTCTCTATTCTGTTCTATGGGAGTTCCCAGTTCAGGAGAGAGCTGTGTTCTCTATTCTGTTCTATTGTAGTTTCCAGTTCAGGGGTGCGCTGTGTTCTCTCCATTCTGCTCTATGGGAGATCCCAGTACAGGGGAGCGCTGTGTTCTCCATTCTAGTCTATGGGAGTTCCCAGTACAGGGGAGCGCTGTGTTCTCCATTCTATTCTATGGGAGTTCCCAGTACAGGGGAGCGCTGTGTTCTCTATTCTGTTCTATGTGAGTTCCCGGTACAGGGGAGCGCTGTGTTCTCTATTCTGTTCTATGGTAGTTTCCAGTACAGGGGAGCGCTGTGTTCTCTATTCTGTTCTATGGTAGTTCCCAGTACAGGGGAGCGCTGTGTTCTCTATCCTGTTCTATGGTAGTTTCCATACAGGGGACGCGTTTCTCCTTTCTCCTCTTGGGATTCCCCAGACAGAGTAGGGTTGTGTTCGGCCGTACCCATAACTCTCATAGAACAAAATGTTGAGTGGCGCACAACTCAACCGACTCTCCATTCTGAGATAACGCTTTTGGGGGCCCTTTTCCCGATATAGGTGAGGAACCCAGAGCTGGAACCCACACCTATCACACTTTCGTGGCATTTAGGGAACATTTTTCAATAAAACACGCCGAAAAAAATATTTTCTCTCCTGCAGAATCTTTCTACACTTTTCCCATAAAATTCCAAAAATTTAAATTTCTAGTGTAATCTGTGGCAATCAGGAACCGTTTTTTGTCTCACCCACAAAACCACAGCATTGCAAAACTAGGCTGCGAGGCATCTGGAGTTGTAGATTTCTCAGCTTGGGGAGGTACTACATTTTGAAAACTACCCCAACCCCGGGGATTCATTATTTGATTTGCACCGTTTTTTTTTGGACGTAAAAAATTCAAAATTGTGGCATCTGCTGTTTTCTGCAAATTTTTTCCCTTTTTAAAAGTGGGGGCGGGAAACCCTTCTGACGGAAACATCACCCTTTTCCCCTCCACAAAACATGAGTACATTTTAAACACCATCTTGATAAATTCCCCCATTTCTGATTAACCTCCCCGTCAAGATAATAAAAAAAAATTAAAAAGAATTAAAAAAAAAAAATTACCCCATTGCTTTCCCTGTGCGGGTGCATTGGTCTTTGCCAAAGGTTGTTTACATGGGGGGAATTTTTGGCGCGTATTTCGCTTAAAACACGAGATGGGCCGAAAAAAATGGGAATCCAGATTCTCAAGAAACATGGATTACGCCTCCCCCCCGCTGTACATACGACGATTGTACCGCGGGGAGATAATACATTCAATTACTTTTCGGGAATAATGCTTCAAAGGGGCCGGCGGGCGCCCCCCCCCCCCATCACAGTACGCCGATTATGCGACCCCAAAGCTTCGGGGTGTAAGGGCCCGGGGGGTTTTAAATTTTTTTTAATGCCGCAATTACCCGCGTGAACAACCTTGGGGGTGTGCAGGGAAATGTGCCCCATATACATTCAGCGATAGTGATGTTTGGGGGATAGGACTGCCTTGTTTTTTTACCTACTGGGGGCTTCATATACCTTTTTTCACGGGGAAAAATCCAATCACAGCCCCCCCCCTGAAATTTCACCGTGGAACATCCCTAAAAACTAAATCCATTAATTCAAAAAAATTGAAAAAAGGACTTCAACAAAACTAGGGGCAAAAGAAAATTTCTCTACCTTTTGCTTGAGATGCTTGGGCCCAAAATCTCCTTTTTGCGGGATCTTCAGACCTCAGGGAAATGCCCGGGGGCAAGTTTTCCCTTGTCGGGCGGGGGGTTTTTCCAAAACCCGGGGTAATAGGGTTATAATAGGGGAAAAAAGCATATTTGGGCCAACTCCCCTTTCATGCCCCTGGAAACCCAGAAAAAGGGTTACTCTACCTACCCACTGAAGCGCTAGCAATAAATTTGGGGCCAAAAGTAGGGGCCCTCCCTGGGGGCAAAAACGGGATTTTTAAACCCGGGCAGGTATAAAAATAAAACCCGGGGGGCAAAGGAGGGGTTTTTGGAGCAACCCCTGTTCCTCCCCTTTTAGGCCCCTAATGCCACCATCAAAAAGCTCCCCACCAATCTCTGACAACCATCGGCACCCCTGCGACACAAGAACGGGGTTTCCGGGAGGCAGGGCAAAGGAAATTTAAAAGGCCCCCTGGGTCTACCAAGAACGGGAACCTAGGGGGCCCACCGGACAAAGTGTAAGGGAAACTCCCATTAAAAATAGTAAAGAAACCCGTTTTTGCAATAGTGCTTATAATGTAATAAAAAAGTTTGCATGGGCCCTTAGAAAGGAGAAAAAAAAGTATATGAATAAAAAAAAAAATTTAAACTATTAAAAAAAAATTTAAAAAACAGAAAAACACCCCGATTTTTGTTTTAAAAAAAAAAAAGGGAAACCCCAATTGAAAAAATTTCCTGGATAAAAAAATTGAAATTGGGGGGCAGGCCAGGGTCTACTACCATTTTTTTTTGGCGGGGGGCTGAAGCAGACATGATCCTCTTTTCAAAAATGAGTTTGCTGTCACTATAACGCATGGCCCAAAAAGGTCCCTCGGGTTTTGGAAATTTTAAAAAGAATTTCTCCCCAACCCTTTTTCGCTAAGTCAAAAGGGCAGTTTTACACTCGCTCTGTCCCCCTCAGGCTTTTTGGTGGGTTCTATAACAGGATTCAGCTTCTTTGTAAACCTAGCGGGGGCATTACACTGCCAAACACAGGAAAAGGTTGTCTCTTCAGTAAAAAAAAAAAGGAAAAACATTTTCTGGGGAGGACTGAAAACTTTTGCTTTTTTTTGTAATCTTTTGTAGAGATAAATTAATTACTCCCATCCCCAAACCGTCTATGGTGACGTCCCCTTCCTATGCTTTCTTCCTAACAGATAAAAAGTTTATGGTCGGGAACCAGGTCACCAAAAGGAATCCATTTGGAACTTAGAGCACATAAAATGTCTTTTATCTCTTTGACTAAATTTTTAAAAATGAAAATTGACCGGTTTTTTAAAAAATACTTTTCATTAAAATTTGTCCCTTCATGTTGGGAAGCTAATTTTCTGTAGTGAAAAAACCCCTTTTTCCCAATGGGGGGAAAAAATAAATTGGCCATTACGTGCAAATGCCCCCAATAGGGCAAAGGGAAACCAGCGCCCAATTGGAAAAAAAAAATCCCATTAGAATCTAAAAGAAAAACAATCAGACATGCGGGGCTTAAAATTTCTATACTTGGAAGGGAGAATTTTTGTGTAATAAAAAACTGAAAGGGCCCCCTTTCCCAACAGTTTAAGGACCCAATAGAGCCCAATGATGTGCCCTTTTTAATTTTTGACCCCCTTAAAAGAGGCAAATCCCCCCCTTTAAAGGGCACCAATAAGATTTTAAAATGGGGACTCTCTAAACCGTTAGTGACCTCCAGCAGCCGCTCCGTCAGCTTCTTCAGTTCTTCTTTGGACAAGGAGCTGAGGCTGACCTGGAAGTAATACAAGTTTTCCTGAAAATTTAAAGACAATGATGCGGGGTTCTCCAGTCCTGATGTCTTTCCGTGTGAATAGGAGTCCAACATTTACTGAGTAGAGGAACCGGGCTAAAGAACAGGGGAATTCTGGGAAAAACTGCTGTGTCTTTAACTTCCATAGACTTGAATGGAGTGAGACTTGCAAAACTGAAACCCCCAAAACTCTGCTCAGCTTCACCAAATCCCGCGGGCCCAGTTGCCCCCACCTGGAAAAAGGGGGGGTTTCAAAGACGCCCCTTTTTCCCCTAATAGAGACCCCCCCCAAATTAAACGGGGCAAAGATGAAATCTATTCTAGAAATATAAGAATAATATTTAATGTCAAAACATTTTTTTACTAATTAAAACCAGACACCACTTCTTCGCCGTTTTAATTTCGGGTTTGTAATTTTTTTTTTTTGTCTTCTGTGAAGGATTTTTGGAGGCGGCCATCTGTCTGTTTTGCTTTTAACAGCATCTAAGGGGAATGCTTTAAACCCCGCAGCTTCAGGGAAACTTTAGGAGCCTGTGAAGGGGAAAAGCCCCTTTGATTTTTTGGGAAAGGGAAAATTTGGGCATTTTCGGCCCGGTAAAAAGGGTCAGTGTACGGGGAAAAAATTTGTGATTTAATCGCCAAATTGTGCCCGGTTTGGATCCTGTGTTGTCTGTAAAACATTGGTGTCATTTTTTCGGTGTAATCCTGTCTGCGCTGAAATAAAGGGAACTGCTGAAAAGATTTTTTTAACAAAAACAGAAACGCACCTGGAGGGGGATGATGCCCGCCCCACCCGGAAACGGGGGAAAGCCCCTGCCAGCCCGACGAGGATACCCCGGGGGGGCCACCCGGGAGGGAGGATAGCCCCGCGCACCCGGGAGGGAGGCCCGCCCCGCGAAAGCCGGACGGGGGGAAAAAAAAAAAACCCCCGCGCAGCCGACGAGGTTTAGCCCCGCCGGGCCGGGAAGGACACCCCCCTTTGCGAAAGCCGGAACAGGTTTAGCCCCGCGCACCCCGGACGGGGATAGCCCCCGAGGGCCCGGGAACGAGGAAACCCCCCGGCCCCGGGCCCGGAGGAGGACAGCTCCCCCGCAGCCGGACAAAGGGACAGCCCCGCGCGGGGGCCGGGAACGAGGAAAAGCCCCGCGCACCCCGGACAAAGGAAAGCCCCGCGCAGGCCGGAACAGGGATACCCCGGGGGCGCAGCCGGACAGAAAAGTCCCCTTCCAGCCGGGACGAGGCCCGTCCCCCCCAGCCCGGATGAGGAAGTCCCCGCTTTCCGGGTTTGGGATACCCCCCGCGCGGCCGACGAGGAAATCCCCGGACCGGACGGGGGACAGTCCCGCGCAAGCCGGATAAAGGAAGCCCCCCTAGCGCGGGCCCGGGCGGGGAACTTCCTCGCAGCCGGGCGAGATAGCCCCAAACGCAGGGGGGCCCGAAAAATGAGGGGGCCTCACATTGGGAATTGGAAAAATGGGCCTTTAATATAATTTTTTGCCATCACATAGGCCCTGCTTTAAATTTGTTATTGGATGGGGGTCTTACTTCAGGGGCAAAGAATCCCCCGCTGCAATCTACCCCCGGGATGATTGAAACCAAAGGTCTCCCCAAAATTCCAACCATGTTTTACTTTTGGCTCTAATGAGATTTGCGTTGTTTTGACTACCGGGTTTTCCCACTTATATCCCCCAAATCACAGGTCTGGAATTCACATTGAACACATAATAAACCTGCAAAAAAAAAAAGAAAAGATAAACAAGCTCCTGTGCTGCTGATAAGACACAGCAGGGAGTGACGTCACCATCCCAACCAAGGCTGCTCAAGCAGAAAAGGGGTGATTGGGTACCTAGGGAATTTTGTGAACACAAGCAGAAGATAAAAAACTTTCTCCCCTTCCCTATAAGAATCAAAATCAGAACAGCAATGTATTTGGTAATCGTCTTTATTTACCTGTACCTTCATGTTCGACACTAATCAATGTGCTGAGAAAACCCCTCAAATTTTCAATGTCTTACCCCCCCAAAATATTTAAAACCCCACGTTTTATAAATTTGAGGGCATACCCTTTGGGGTTTTAACGGGGCATAAGAATATACTGAGCTCTCTTTACCCCAATTTCAGGTGAGGCGGACTGGACTGTTGTATACGCACCGGCGGAGGCTTCTCCCTGGAGTTGCACTTCTTTAGGTGTTTTTGCAGCTGGTCTTCATACACTGTGCTGTGAGGAGAGAGGGAACGCAGTATAAAGTAATGATCTGCAGAGACGCACGTGGCAGTCATATCCTATCATGGACATTTCCACTTTTTTGGGGCCCAAGGAAAAGGGGGAACCCGGATCCTGCTGTTCTGCTCCTGGAATAAAGAAAAATTTTAAAAACGATTGAAACCCGCCATTTTTAATCCCGTCCTTTTAACCCCATACCGCACTCCCCCAACACTTTTTCCCCCCGGGGTAGGCTCACATCATACAAGTATACTGCACAAAAGCAGGGGCCAAAAAAATCCCTTTCCAAAAATTTAACAGTGACGGGCTACATGAGGGGGGGTTTAGGGACTAAAAGGGCCACTGGGGGCAGTTTTGGTCACTGACTGGGGTTTTTGTCCCCTTTGTCTTCTGTTGTATGCTAACATATGTAAAAGGGGTTTTCTCCCCAAAGCAGGGGCACGGTCACAGACGGGCTTCAACTAAACGCTTTCGGGGTCAGGCGGGTGGAGGTTCTAAAACAGTATTACACTTTTAGCTCCTCTACAACAAGCTAGTGTTACATTTGACATAAGTGCAGGAGATTTAAACTGTATTAAACGAAGGACAGAGCCCCCAAGGGGGTGTAAAACAAGGGGCATATCAAAGGAAAAACACTCTAATCTTTTTAGAGATAAAGATTTCTGCACGTCCGACCCTTTGGTGACGTCACTCTTATTATTCAAACAGAAAATTTGTTATAATTTGAAAAATAAACAATGCTAAAACTAATTTAAAGGTTTATAACTAATCTGGGGACAAAACTAGCCCTAATCGGGAAAGGAAGGTAGGGGGACAGTAACCTAGGAACTTTTTGTGAAACCCCAGAGCTGATAAAATCCCTTTTATCTTTTGCCCAGGACAATACCCCAAAAGATCAATGCTTTTATTTTTTTTAAAAAAGGCTTCATTTCCCTATCCCAAACATTTTAAAGTAACGGGGAAAGGGGAAAAAAAAAAACCTTAAAAGTGATTCCTTCCACATAAGACTCAAAACTGAGCTCAGATTTATCCTCCTTTAGGCTGGGTTCACACATAGGGTGACATTTGTTCGCTCTATTTGAAACAAGGTCCCCCCAATTTCAGGCGTATTACAACACCCGGGGCATTTTTTGTAATGCCCCTTGATTTCGGGGGGCTTTCCGGGAAAGTCTGGGCACTACAAACTGTAAGAAGGGCTAAAAGATTTTTATAGCTTCTTTATATCTAATCCAGGCGCATTACTTTGTAACAGGTAGGGGGCACAAAAAAAAAGGGGTTTACCTAGCCAGAAGGGGCCCCTTTGAAAGCTAGAAAGCGCTAAATCAATGACCCGGAGTAAACATTTCTTAGATCAGGCCATTCTACCTACTAAGCGGGGAAAAAATGGCGTTTGAGCGCCAAAAATCATAGATTCGCCCATAAATTTTTTTGTTTGGGGTTTTAAAATTAAAGAGGTTCCAGCGCCCCGGTTTACACACGGTTATTCGGGGCTCAACAACCTACAAGCCGACGAAATACACAAAAAGAAAGGGGTTTTTGGGCAGGCGTCCCCCCTGAAAGTAAGCTGCTCCCCCGGCTATCTTGGAACCCCCAATAAAAAATAAAGGGGGGAGAGGGCCGGGCCAGCTTTGCCCCCCTTTGGTGAAAACTTTGGCGACTCGTATTTACTTGACCCCAAACCAAAAAGTGAAAAAAAACCACTCGTTAGAATAGCCCCTTTAACAAAAATGTCACCTACAGCGGGGAAAAAAAGTATTTCCCACCTACAAAGAATGGGGAGGTCTGTAATTGCGGCCCCGTAGTTCACTTCAACTGTGAGAGACGGGAATCTAAAAAAAATCCAAAAATTTCCTTTGGGTTGATTTTTAAAAAATAATTTGCTTTTTATTTGCATAAAAAAGTATCTGACACAGCCCCGCCCAGAAAGAATTCTGGCCCCTCACAGACCTGTTATTTTTCTTTAACCCCTTCCCGAATAGGGCGAATGGATTTCGCCCCCAGGGGGGGGAAAGGGCTTTTCCCCCAAATGGGGCGTAACCATACGCCCTGGCGATCGCAACATGGGACCAGTGGTAAAAATTTCCGCTGGCCGCAAAGCCGTAAACCCCAAATCCGGCTGCGAGGGGGGGCTCCGGCCGCGGGGGGGTTAACCCTTTAATTTCCCCCAAGCCGTCATGGCTGCGATAATAAAACCCGGGAGGCAGGGGGAGTGAGCTCCTCCTGCCCGCTCCCCCGTCTGCCCGCCTATAGTGCGGCACAGGGTCCCCCGTCTATGATCCCGGAAAATGAAACTAAATTTTCCCCCGGGGCATCGTGACTTTAAACCCTGCCCCCAAGGCCCTTTGGGGGGCCTTTGGGGACAGGGCCTTTGTCATGGGGGACCTAAACAAATAAATGATTACTGTGCACTGGCCCGCCTTTTAACCGCAATCCCGATGATTTTTGGGTTAAAAAGAAAAAAAATGGAAAAAAAAAATAAAACAAAAAAAACAAAAAATAAAACAAAAACCAAAGTACAAAACCCCCCTTTTTTTCCCCTTTTACAAACGGGCCAAATCCGGCCCCCCCTAAAAAATTTAAAAAAAAATAAAGTAACCCATATTTTGGTATTTTGGGGCGGCGTAACGAACCCGCCCCATAAATCTGTCACTTTTTTAAATTTAAAACCCCTTTCGGGGAAAAGCCGAAAAAACAGGGAGGGCCAAAAATTTTTTCCGGCGGTAAGGGGTTAAGAAGCCCTCCTACTCTTTAAATTTATTACCTTTTGTTTTAAATTTCAAACTGTTAGAACATTGCACCTGTATAAAAGACCCCCTGTACATAGACTCCAAAACACAAATCCCAACCTCCCACCATGGCCAAGATCAAAGGGGCTGTCCCAAGGACACCCGGGGGCCAAAAATTTTAGACCTGCAAAGGGTGGGATGGGGGTTTCAGGACAATAGCAGCACTCGGGATAAGGCCCCAACTGTTAATTTCAAATTTTTAAGACCCGGAAGAAAAACAAGATACTTTTCAGTCTTCCCCGGTCAGGGGCTCCAAACAAATTCGCCACGTGGGGTAAAAGGGTTTTTATTCTGAAAAGTCAGGAATCAGCCCAGAACTACACGGAGGGGCCTGGTTCAAATGGGCCCAATAAAAGCTGGGACCACAGTCTCACAGATTACCATTGTAACAGAAAACAAACCGGATGGGTTACAAACCTGCCCGGGGATACAAAGGTCCTCCCGCTTTTTCACCAAACCATGGCCAGGCCCTTTTTTTAAATTCACCCATTTAAACCCTCGGATGATCCAGAGGAGGCGGGAAAAAGGTCAGTGGTCAGATGAGTTCCCAAAAAAGGGCTTTTTTGGGATCAATTCCACTCAATATTTTGGGGGGAAGAAGAAGGATGGGGGAATCTCAAAAACACTTTCCCAAACCCTGAAGCATGCGGGGAAAAAACATCAACTTGGGGGGGAGCTTTTCCCCTTTTAAGGGGTACAAAAAAAAACTGAGCAACCCGAAATTTAAGAAAAGGATGGATGGGGCCCTGTATCGGGGGAATTTTGGGGCCCAACCCCAAACCCCCTTTCCCCCAGTTAGACATGGAAAATGGATCATGGGTGGGTTTTTCCCGGCAGAAAATGGCCCGAAACCCCACACCAGGGCAACAAAAACCCCAAGGGTTGTAAGAAACATTTCAAGGGCCCGGGGAAAGGCCAAGGGCCCGTCCCAGACCAAACCCAATCAAAAATCTTTGGAGGGGCTGAAACCCCAATGTAGCCCAAAGGGGCATCCCCCAAACCTGACAGATCTGGTTTCCTTTTAAAAACGGTGCTTGACCATGGATGACAGGAACCCCTGCCTGTACGATATGGGGTCAGGGTCACTGAAAGACCCAAAAAAATTTACAATCCCTGCTTATAAAAAAGGGGCCGCCCCCTGTCGGGGAAACCGACTTCCATAAAAACGGGGCCATCCCCACTGATGAAAGGGGGTGCTACCTTTAAGGACATGGGTTAGGGTCCCCCATTAAAGGGGGTTTTCTCCCCTACATTGATTCATCTTTTCCCAACCCCCGTTTTCTTGGTATTAAAACCAACCCTGGGTGGCAGCCAAAAAGGAAGACAAACCCCGGTCCCGTAGGGATAGCAACCAGGCGTCAGCCTATAAGGAGAAGACAAAAGGTCTGTAGCAAAAAGCAAAAAAGGGGTGGCGGCCCCCAAACAGGAAATCAAAACCAAAGGGCTGTAGCTATAGCAACCACCTGGCACCTATCAAAGGAAAAGAACAAACAGGCTGGAAAATATAGGGAACCCATTGGGTGTTTACCTATAAGGAGAGATTTAAAAAGGTCTGTAGCTATACAACCGCGGGTGGGGAGCCTAAACAGGGGAGATCAAAAAGGTCTGTAGCTATAGCAAAACCAAGCTGCAAACCTATCCCGGGGAGATCAAACAGGGCCCCGTAGCTATAGCGGGCCAGTGCTTTTTCCAACCCACAGGGGAGATTGAAAAGTCGGGGCTATAGCAATCCAGTGCTTTGGGAGCCTATCAGGAAGATTTGAAAAAAGGGCGGGAGTAAGGGAAACCCGTTTTTTGGGGGAGCCTATCAGGAGAGATTGAAAAAGGGTTTTTAGCATAGTTAAAAACCCGCGCTGGCACATATTTTAGGGGAAAAATCCCCCCAACCCGGGGCTGAGCTATAGGGAACCAATTTCTGGGAAACCTATCAGGAAGGGTTGAACAGGCTGGACCCAAAGTGATCTGAGACTGATTTCAGCCCATACAAGAGGGGATATCTAGGAATTTTGTTTAAGGCCGGGGGTAATGGACACATATTGGGAAAGTACTTGATTTTGCAAGATTTTTTAAAAATAAAAACCAATCCCCTGGAGTGAGACCCAACCCCCTTTTTAAACCCGGTCAAGTTTTCCCCTGACGGAAAACCTTCCATAGGGGGTGACATGACTGTGGGGGGCCCGGGGGAGGGGTCTGTTAAATTTTATGGGGGGGGAGTCCTTTGGCCCGGGGCAAAAGCTGGGGTTTTCTTAAAACCCTTAAAGACCCCCCCCTGATCCCCACGTCTGCATCTCTATGAAGCCATCACCTCCCCGTTCTGCGCATGCTCCCCACAAAACTTCTTCCCCTCGGCTACGATCATCTTGCAGAAGTCCCCCTTTCCCCTGCAATGAAAATGCCGCATCTCCCCCCGGGGAGGGGGCCCCCGGCCCTTTTCCGGGGAGGGGGCCCCCGGGCCCCCCAGCCCTCCCATCCCCCGGTCCCAAAAGGAGCTTTCACGCTTTCCCCCCGTCTTTCCTTTCCCCCCGGGTCATGAGCGGGCCCTCTCTCCCCGTTTTTAAAAAAAAAAAGATGGCGGACTCGGGAGCGAACGTCACGTTTTCCCCCAACCCAGGGGGGCGCCGCCCCCGGGGGAATTTCGTCAAGACATCCCGCGGGGCCCGAGGCCAGCAGGCGGTTGATTTGGAATTTACACCCCGCAAAAACGAAATTCCGGAGAGGCCCCGGGAAAATGTGCAGGGGGGGCCGGGGGGGCTCCGGGAGCTCCTCGGTGAAAAAACCGCACAGGGCAGGGGGCCAGGGCCAGGGGCTGGGGTGAGGGCCGGGGGTAAAAGGGCCTAGTGCGGGAAACCCGGACTGCGCCAAGGTAACCCTCACCGGAAAAGGCACGACTACTTTCCCCCACCCGGGGCCTACTAGTCCCTTGTTCCCAGCCACACTATTTTTCCCCCGTTTTCCTATAAATAAATCCCCCCTGTGGGCGACACACCCAAACCAAACCCCCCCCTTTTCCTATACTAGACCTTTGTTTCACCATACTACTCCCCCAATTTTCCAAACTAGTCCTAATGTTTCAGGGCCAACTTTTCTAACCCCCCATTTTCCTATCCCATTCCTTTTTGTCAAATCCCCACTACCCTACCCCCAGTTTTCCTATTTCTAAATCCTGTGTGGCCCGTCACAAAAACTACTACCCCCAAAGTCCTATAAATAGTCCCCGTGTTGTCAATCAACCTACCTTTCCCCCAGTATCCTATACTAGTCCCTTTGTGGGGTTATCCACACACCCCCACTGCCCCCCATATCCTATACCCAGTCCATGTGTTGTCAGTCACACTACGGGGCCCCCAGTATCCTATACCCATTTCCTTTTTTTGTCAGTCCAAAATACTCCCCCCCCCAGTTTTCCTATACTAGTCCTTGTGTGTCAGCCCCCACTTTCTGCCCCCATATCCTAAACTAGTCCTGTTTTGTGCAGCCAAAACTACTCCCCCCAAATATCCTATAAATAGTCCTGTTTTGGGGGTCAGTCACACTATCTGCCCCCCCATAACCCCAATAGTTTCCGGGGGTGTCAGGGCACACTACCCGGGGGGCCCCCGTAATCCTATACTAATCGTTGTGGGCAGTCCCCACTACCGCCCCCCAGTAACCTATACAAATCGTGTGTTTTCAGTCACACTAACCCCTTAGGCCCCCCCAGTATCCATACTAGTCCTTTTGTGTCCCAATCACACCCCACCGAAGGGGACCCCTTTTCCTATACAAATTCCCTTTTGTCATTTCCCCCTACCCCCCCCCATTATCCTATTTTAACGGTGTGTCATCAAAAAACCACCGCCCCCATTAACCTATACAGTCGTGTGGGGCATAAAACTAACCACCCCCAATTTCCTAAACTTAAATTCGTTTTTTCAGTCACACTACCACCCCCAGTATCCTATACTAGTCCGGGGGAGTGTCAATCACACACCACCCCCCCGGGATCCTATACTAGTTTGTTTGGTCAAACCCCACTAAACCCCCCCCGGGAAACCTATACAATTTCCCGGTGGGCCGTCACACAAACCCCCCCCCGGTAATCCTATACTAGTCCCGTGTGGGGATCCCCACTACCCCCCCCGGGATCCTATAAATAAATCGGTGTGTCCAAACCTAAATACTGACCCCCCCTATCCTATACTAAATCGTGTGTGTCAAATCCACTACCTACCCCCCGGGATCCAAAACTATCCCTGTGTGGGCAGTCCTACTACTCCCCCCCGGGATCCTATAAATAGTCCGTGTGTGTTCCCGTCCCACCCACTAAAAACCCCCCCCGGTTTTCCTTAAAACTAGTCGTGTGTGTCAGTCCTACTACTACCCCCCTTTTCCCATACAAATGTGGGGTGTGTAGTCCAAATACTACCCCCGGTATCCTATACTAGGGCCGGGGTGTCCTCCTCTACCCTACCAACTTAAGGGCCCCCATCAAATCCTTTTAAAATATTTTTTGTTTTCAAAACCCTACTACTACCCCCGTTAAAACCAAAACTATTTGTGGGTGTCAGTCCTACTACTTAAAACCCCGGGTAAACCTATCCCATCGTGTGTGTCAGTCACACTACCACCCCCAGTATCCTATACTAGTCGTGTGGGCCAGTCACACTACTACCCCCAGTATCCTATATTAGTCGTGTGTGTCAGTCACACTACCACCCACAGTATTGTAGACGGTTATCTTACCTGGGGGTGTGAGTCACCATGCTGCTCATCGGAGGAGGGGGGGGATGTTCGTGACCAGTCAGTGCTGGAAGCAGGAAAAATGGACAAGAGTGGTTTATTCATATGTTTTCAGGAGGAATAACACAATGTAGAGGGAAGTTAAAATACCGGCGGAAATCTGGCGTTATTTTAACTTTTCCGTGTTTTTTTTGCGGCTTTCCTGCGGCCGAGTACAATAAGGGCTTGTTCACACGGAGTTTATACTCCGTGTTGCAAGCGCTTTTCGGATCCGTCTTGGGGACCGCTCTAATCAATTAGCAGTGAGATTATCACTGCTGTCTATGCCGAACACGTTCACATGAGGGATCGCCGCAGCGTGTTTCAAAAGCGCCGCTTGGCTCCATCTTGAAAAGAATTGCGCGTCAATCCCACATGTGAACGCCGCTCCGTGTTCGGCATAGACGGCAGTGATAATCTCACTGCTAATTGTTTAGAGCGGTCCCCAAGACGGATCCGAAAAGCGCTTGCAGTGAAAACTCTTATGGCACAGGTGTCAAACTGCGGCCCTCCAGCTGTTGGGGAAACTACAACTCCCATCATGCACTTGTATAATCTATAACCGTGGGAATCATGGGAGTTGTAGTTTCCCAACAGCTGGAGGGCCGCAGTTTGACACCCCTGCTCTATGTGAACAAAGCCCTAAGGGCTACGGAAATCCGTCAGAAAATAGAACCTGTTCTATCTCCTGTGCATGACGGCGGCGGGCTTCGGCCTTCAGTAGCGACAGTGCTGTGTAGACTACAGACAGATTTTTTTTTTTTTTTTTTTTTTTGAGGTCTACACAGCACTGGGTAAATACTGAATCCGCCGTACATCCAGTGAAAAACCTGAGCCTTAGGGTGTGTTCACACGGCGTTTTGGATCCAAAGATCGCATCCAACATGCAGCTGCTGTTAGGATGCATTTTTGGCTGCAGCAGGATTGCACCCAGTATTAAATAGGGCGTCTGCTGCTTCTTACGGACCAAGAATTGACACGACAATTCTATGAACGGATCCGAAAGACGCAAGTAAACAGACATCAGCGATCACTCGTCTGAACGCCGATGCATGTTTTACACTGAAAACAATGTAATCACCCTGCGCATTGTTAGATGCGGGTTTGGGTCCGTTTAGGGTCTGAAACACTGATCCGAACACGCATCTAAAAACGGATGTAAACACGGAGTGCTGTTGATTCTTCGGCTATGTTCACACGGCTTAATTACGGTGCATACAGTACGGCCGCAATTACGCCGGGTGCTTTTGGAGTCGCGCTAATCGGCGCATACTCGGGCGGGGCAGCAGCCCGCCGGCCCCATTGACGTGCGTTACTCGTGGCGCGTATTCGCCGCAGGTAATTGATTTGTCACCTATCTCCCCGCGCGTGCAATACGATCGTGTTGTACCAGCAGGGTGAGGAGGCGTAATCCATAGTTCTCTATGAGAACTGTGGATTACCGTAATTTCTGCGCGCATCTCGCCCGTATTAGAGCGCAAGTACGACGCGAAATTACGCCGTGTGAACATACCCTTCCTTTGCTGGCCCAGTAATGTCCGCTTCCTAATCTAGATTTTGTGTTCCAGGAGGCAGACTGTCCGGATATGCATCGAGCAGCGCACAGCCTCGGCGCCGGTCCACAGGAAGGTGTGTATAGAGCCGGCTCTGGACCCTCTGCTTCCAAATCGCAATGCTCTAGCAGAGCAATCTTCTGACGTTCCTGTAGGTTACAGTAGGAGCCCACAAACTTGTACTCGCCTGATGAAGTTCTGTTATTTTTTTTATAACGTTTTTTTGGGAAAGTGAAGTGATGCAGTGAAAAATAAAATCCTTTTATTGTGGGGGGAGGGAGGGGGCGTTTGGAGACAGATAAAAAGTCAAAGGAAAGAAAAACCCCGGTTGACGGTCCTGGCTCAGCCCTGGATCTGGGGAAATATTTCTCTCGTTCTGGCGCGTCTCTGCCCCTTCGTTTTCAGATGGGAAATCCATCTCTTGAGTCAGCGGTCCTGCTACGTTCCTGAATGAAGGGTATTGCTATGCTTGCTCTTGGGTCCTCCTTCTCTAAATTATAGTAAGTATTCTTCTAAAAGTAGGTATTCCAAAAAGCATTTGAGACAGATTTTATACTTAAAGGGGTTTTGCCACCATAGACTTTGATGGTATATCACTAGTATTTGCCATCAACATCTGGTGCCACCTATCTCAGGAACGGGCCCCTGAAAGTTACAGAGCAGACTGGAGAGCTGACCGCACTTGTGCACAGCTCTACATTCTGTTCTAGGGGAGTTCCAAGTACAGAGAAGCGGTGTGTTCAGCTCTGTTTGGAACTCCCATAGAACAGAATGGAGACCCGCACCTAACAGACTTGAATGGCATATGAAGTTTGATTAATATGAAGTGGATCCATAGTAAGACCTTCCAAGGTAGACTTTCCTGATCTTTGTCATAGTAGTCTAATCTGATCTGTTCAGAGAACAACAGAGCGCTCATTAGGGTATGTTCACACGGGCAAATTTCGGCGCACATTTCGCGTTGTATTTGCGCTCTAATATGAGCGAGATGCGCCCCATAATTACGGGTAAATCCTTAGCTCCTCATAGAGAACTATGATTACACTCCTCCTCCACCGGGCGTACTGTACTTTCGTATTGTTCGCGCGTGGGAGTAAGTGGACATGTCCACATTACTTGGTGGTGAATACGCGCTGCGAAGGTATGGCAGTCTGTGGGGCCGGCGGGCTGTAACCTTCCCCCCCCACGCGTGCGGGAGAGTTACACGCCAATCAGAGATGAACTCCTCAAACACCCAGCATAATTGCTAGGAGGCGTAAGTATACTACCCCGCAATTACGCCCTGTGAACATAGCCTTAGGTCATTAACTACCGTACTATTTGTAACGAGACTACACACAGATGAGCAGCAACTTCTTTAAACGTCCATTAGTCTTACCAGCCATTCAGGAGTTTTATCTATCACCACTAGAGAAGGACAAGATTTTATATGTAAAAAAAATTTTTTTATTGCATAGGACTGCCCAAAAAAAAAAAAATTTTCCTGGAATATTAGTTTTAATGAAAAACTCTTCTGATTGAAGGAAGTGTTCCTATTAAAGGGTTATCCCGTTACTTTTTTTTTTATATATATATTTCCATGCTATTAGTGCTCATTTAAAAAAAAAAACCCAAAAAAACCCTTATACCTGTGTCACTCCTTACATTGCACCAGCGCTGCGCCTTCCTCACTCTTCGGCAGTCTTCTGTTTACTTCCTTTTTCCGAATGAGGACGTCACCGCTGCACCCGCCAATCGGATGCCTGACCTGACCATTCGGACAGCTCCGTTCCAAAGGGTGACATCAGACAGTGGCACGAGACCGCTGCAGCAATGCTGCTAGGTAAGCATAAGACCGCCAGGGAGTGAGGATGGCGCGTCACTGGATCCTAAGTGAGTATAAGCTTTCTGTTTTATTAAAAACCGCAGTACTGACATGAAAATATTGTAAAAAAAATAAATAATATATATATATATATATTTTATTTATATTTAGTTATATATATTATATATATATTTATTAAATTGAGGCAGCTAATGTCCTGGTTTTGCAAAATTCTGGTGCTCATTCAGGGGAAGGTGACAAAGGTGTTCTGCGGTTTTTCTATGCCGTCAGCTGCTATTTGAAACCAATAATGCTCCTTTGGGAACTTATCCTCTTTCCTACAGGACTTGGTGGTTCGGATGACCGATGATACCGACCCTTTCTTCCTTTACAATCTTGTGATCTCGGAGGATGATTTCCAGAGCCTGAAGCTGCAGCAGGGCCTCCTGGTGGATTTTGCTGCTTTCCCACAAAAGTTTATAGATTTGCTTTATCAGTGTATTCAATTGAAAGACATAACAAAAGAGGGGCACCCGGTAAGAAAGTCGTAACTGGCATAGAGAATTAAAGGGGTTGTCCAGTGTAATCAAATGATATTGAAATGGGCTGGAGTGGGGAAAATTAGGAAATGAAAAGTGATACCTCCTGGTCCTCTACCACTGCCGCTCCCCAGGATCCACTCATTTTAACTTCTGGGTTCTCTTGTGTTGGGTTGAAAGCCTGGAAGTTTAACGGGGGCTTCTCACTACAAAGATTAGCCTTTAACATGAAGGGACAGGTAATTGAAGACTTTTTCTAAATACATTAGTCTATTGATTTTACTTTTAGTCATGATTTAGTTTTTTTATGTGCTCTGAGCGCACACAGGTTTCTATGGTTACCTGACCATAACTATGCTATCTGACTAGATGCGAGAACAGGAAGGGACATGACAATGGATAGATGGAGTTCACTCCCTCACTCCAGAGCAAACTAATTATCTCTAAGGCTAGGTTCACACGGCTTAAATTTCAGGCGTATTTACGCCCCGCATATCACGCCGTAGTGAGCCGGGGGCAGGCCGGGGGGCGGCACCTCGCCGGCCCATTAGTCTTGCATTTACAGCGGCGCGTATACGCCGCTAGTAATCACATAGTCAATTATCTCCACGCCAGCAGGAGTCGCCGAGCTAGGGATGAAGGAGACGTAATCCCATAATTCTCTATGAGAAATGCGGATTACCGTAAGACTGGGACGATTCCAGCCGTAATTTGGGCACTTCGGGGCGTAATTAACTGACTGAAAATACGTCCTAATTTTAAGCACGTGTGATCATAACGCATACATATATTAGCTTCTGTTTACAGATAAAGCCATTGTTTTCAGTTCGCACAGCACATATAACTTTTGGTTTCTGAAGATAACATATGCAATTGTCAGTGTAACGGCTCAGCTAGTTAGAGGGAAGCTCAATATGGTAATCTGCCTCTGCAGGCTGTGGGTGGTTCTATAGCAGAGTGAGTGTAAAACTGCTTGTGACTCGGTGAAACAGAGTGGCGTGGATCCCAGGGAAATTGGGGGCAGGTAGGCAAGTATCTTACTTTTCCTGCTCCCCCACCCCCTCACCTAGGCCCCATTGAAATATAATTTTAAATCCTTTAACATTGTAGACACAAAAGAAATAACACTTACCTTTGACTTGTATTAACCACTTGCTAAGCATTGAACGTCTTAAAAAATCCAGATATTATGCCTATTACTTCTGGGTGGCCTTGCATGTAAATCATGCAGCTGTAGAAGTGGAGAGCTGGCTGTCGGCAGCAGCCGGACTGCAGAGATTACTGTCCCTGCTTTCTTGGCTGCGGTATACACCACGTCATGTACACAGGTTAACAGTCGCCCATGACACTTCCATTTCAGAGAGATCCATGTTCCTCTATGAACACCTTTTTATAGTTTGTGCATAAAGATAGTAGTAGAATTATCCAGCTTCATAGGGTCTATTTCATTTAACTGCTTGTTTGTGGTAGTAAGAACTTTATTTGCTACTGGACAGCCTGGAGATGGGGCTTGGGTCTGCTGTGAAGTGTCTATTGCTCTTCTGTCTCATTGAGATTGCAGTCGTGGCGCAGATGGGCTCAATAGTTTGGCCGTATAAAGACGTCAGCGTCCATTGTATATAGAGAGAGGGAGCCAGATACATATATATTTATTTTATCATTGCACAGAAGCTGTTTGGTACATACGCTGTGCTATGGGCATGCATTACAATTTGTTGCAGTCCATGTCTGCAGGGTGCTGCTGTAAATAGTTGGCAGACGTTGAATGAACAGCATTAAAGGCCGATTCCAGGAGTCAAAAATGCTCGTTTGTCCGTTGGGGCATAATAAACTATAGAAGGTAAGACTCATACTTGCCTCCCGAGACACTCCCGTTTAATCCCCCGTTGCCGGTCTGTTCATGCAGGAAGTAAGCAGTCGGCGTTCATCATTCACATGACGGGTGCAGCCAATCGCAGGCCACAATGGCCGCTCACCTGTGATTGGCTGTACCTGTCAGGTGAACAATGTCTGTTCACTGCTTAGGCAGGGATGAAGGGACTGGACGCCGGAGATGAACGAGAGCGTCCGGGAGGTAAGAATGAGTCTTGCCTTAAATTGTTTATCATGCCCAACGAGCATTTTTAACTCCTGGAACACCTTTTTGAAGGGATTTTACCACCATAGACTTTGATGGCGTATCCCTAGGTGCGGGACCCATACACATCTTGGGAAGAAGCCCCAGAGCAAACTGGAGAGCCGGTTACGCTTGCATAGTTACTCTCCATTCTGTTCTATGGGAGTTCCCAGTGCAAATGAGCAGTGTTTTTTTACTCTGCTCAGAACTCCCATGTAACAGAACGGAGAGCTCTTCAGTCAGCTCTGTAACTTTCGGTGTTCCTGAGGTAGGTCTGGTTCCCAGAGGTGGAACCCGCACTCATCGGACTTTGATGACAAATCCTAGCGATCTGCCATCAGTCTATAGTAGTAAAATCACTTTGAAGCTATGTTCACACGGTGTAATTGCGGGGACGTATTTTGCCCGCAATTACGCCGTGTGCTCGGGAACGGGGCGGGGGCAAGTGCGGCCACCGCTCTGCTCTCTCCAGCCAACCTGTTCCTACCTGGAAGTTAGGAGCTGAGAGCACCCCTTTAAAAGCATTGTCCATCCATATAGACATCATCAAGGGAGGTGGTCACCACCATGGCACTCTCCTTGAGGAACCAGCACATGTGAGGGGCTCCTGTTGTGCTGGGTTTGCGATTGTCTTGTATTACAGGAGCGGCCATTCACGTGACTGGTCCCTGTGTTAAGTTTGCTGTGGTCTGTCTTCGCAGGTTCCTGTTGCAGTTGTCCTCGGGCACAGTTTTGGGTAGTTCTCCTGCCCAGTTGGATGTGGTGGAGACTAATCCATTTAAGCACTTGACACATCTTTCTCTGCGACTCCTGCCAGCAAATGACGTGGAAATAAAGACTTACCTGGCAACGTGCTTGAAGTGTATTAAGGTGCGGATCTTCCCGGCAGTACAGGTGGGGTGTGCTTCCGTTGGATTGGGTGACAATGTATTGGTCTGTCCTTGTACAGGAAGAAAAAATGACGTTACAACATAAACTGAGAAGCACAGAAGAGGACCTGACCCGACAGCTCCTCCGCACACAGCAGGTGAAGTACATGGGCGTTTCTCTACACACCCTCACCTTGTGCTGGGGATACTTGTGATGAAAGTTTGACCGGGGGTGGAACATTTCACAGAATAGAGAATCCTGGTGTTTTGCACCAGCGTGGGCTTTCTAGTTCACTATAGAAGTTTTTAATTTCTTTTTGAGCTTCTATCAGTCTGATAAAAAGGATCAATGGGGGAAAGAAATAAAACCATGTATCCATTTTATCTTCCCACCGTATTTTCTGTATCTTTTCTGGTATGGTAGTACAGCGCTCCCAGCAGTTCCAGTGTCCTCAGGATACAGTATTTGCATGTACAATGGTCTTTCCTCAGACATTAAATCTTCAAACCACACTCGCCATACAGTATTCCAGGCACTGCTGATCTGTGGCAGATGTGATTGATGGAAGATTGAACCAATTAGGAACATTTTACTTGTTAAACTTCTGTATTAGTGAGGTGCATGCAGTGATTGGAGGTCTGTAGCGCCTCTACAGTTAAATGCGGGACTAAGGTCCTGTATGCTCTTTAAAGTATTTTAGGGGGGCATGCAGGATTAGCTTTCTGTGCGCCCCTTACGTACGTGGGAAAATGTCCCGTACTGCTCTTACATGTTTAGTGGGGTGTGCAGGATTGGTGGGTTTTGGTCCCCTCTACAGACGTGTGGTCTACATGCCCGTTGCTCTTAATGTATTAGTGAGGGATGCTGTTTTCTTTCAGTAGGCCCCTCTACGTACAGTGTGGAATAATGTCTGTACGCTCTTTAAAGTATTGTGAGGGCAGCGTGATTGGTGGTCTATAGGTCTCTCAAAGTACAGTTTGGTACAATGTCCTGTATGTCTTAATTTATTAGTGAGGTTATGCAGTGGGGTTGGTGGTCTATAGCGTCTCTCTACAGTACAGGCAGTACTGTCCTTACTGCTTTAATGTATTGGAGGTAATGCATGATTGCCCGGGTTTTTAACGCCTCATACAGTATGTGTTGGGACTACAGGTCCTGTACTGCTCTTTCATGTTTAGTGAGGTGCATGCAGTGATTAGCTTTCTAGTAGCGCCCCTCTACAGTACAGTGTGGAACTACATGACCTGTACTGCTTAAATTTATTAGTGAGGTGAATTCAGTGAGTGGTAGGCTATAGCACCTCTCTACACTACAATGCAGTTTCTACATGTCCTTACTGCTCTTACATGTATTAGTGAGGTGCATGCAGTGATTGGTAGTCTATAGCACCTCTTACAGTACAATGCGGTACTACTTTTCCTGTACTGCTTTTTACATGTATTAGTGAGGTTGCTGCAGTGATTGGTAGTCTATAGCACCTCTCTACAGTACAGTGCGGGTTTCTACTGTCCTGTACTGCTCTTACATGTATTAGTGAGGTGCATGCAGTGATTTGGGGGGGCTATAGTACCTCTCTACAGTACAGTGCGTACTTTCATGTCCTGTACTGCTCTTACATGTATTAGTGAGGTGCATGCAGTGATTTTGGGGGTCTATACTGCCTCTCTACAGTACAGTGCAGTACTACATGTCCTGTACTGCTCTTACATTTATTAGTGAGGTGCATGCAGTGATTGGTGGTCTAGTAGCGGGCCCCTTACAGTACAGTGCAGTACTACATGTCCTTTTACTGCTCTTACATGTTTTAGTGAGGTGCATGCAGTGATTGGCGGGTCTTAGTGCCTCTTTACAGTTCAGTGCGGTACTACATTTCCGTTACTGCTCTTACATGTATTAGTGAGGTGCATGCAGTGATTGGTGGTCTATAGCGCCTCTCTACAGTACAGTGCAGTACTACATGTCCTGTACTGCTCTTACATACTTTAGTGAGGTGCATGCAGTGATTGGAGGTCTATTTGCGCCTCTCTACAGTACAGTGCAGTACTACATGTCCTGTACTGCTTAAATATATTAGTGAGGTGCATGCAGTGATTGGTTTGGTCTATAGGCCTCTTCAGTACAGTGCAGTACTACATGTCCTGTACTGCTCTTACATGTATTAGTGAGGTGCATGCAGTGATTGGTGGTCTATAGCGCCTCTCTACAGTACAGTGCAGTACTACATGTCCTGTACTGCTCTTACATGCTTTAGTGAGGTGCATGCAGTGATTGGCAGTGATTTTATCACTGATAGGACGAGGCGCAGAAGTGTTTAGATACTGTCTCAAACACATGACAAATGTGGTGTAAAGCATATACGCTAGTATTCTTTGTGCAGAATTTTGCCGCAATTGCTATTATAAATTTGCTCCAATGTGTATAATGAAGCTCCTGTTCTCATAGAAAGTGATTTCCAGCTTCCAGCAGCTCTCTCTGATGATATATGGGTGGACGCACTTTATCTGGATTAGTATCTGCTTCATTCTCTTTAATCTCCATGTTGCATTATTTTGTAGCTGTGGAACCAACCGCCAGTTTTCCATTTATTTATGATTTTAATCATACAGTGGTCATCCCGGAGCCAATTAATATTGTATGTTGAGGGGGGGGCCAGTGTAATAATTTAACATTTTTGTTGTTGTTCTTTTAATTTTTATTGTATTGCCCTTTCATCTTCTTTTTTTTTTTTTTTTTTTTTAGTTTTCTGTCTGAGAAAAGTATTGAACTGGAGAATTTAACCAGCGACTCTTTATCTAAGATGACATCAATAAAGAGCCAGCACACGGAAGAGCTCACAAGTGAAAAAGAAAAGGCTCAGCAGGTACAAGGCCTCAATGGGCTGGTTTAGAAAACCCAATGTCAAATAACTAGGGTAGTGTGTTGGGGGTTAAGGGGATCGTAGAGGATTTTTAAGTAGTGCTCCCAACCATTTTTCTGATGTTGCAGCTGAGCCATATACACTTGATTAGACAGGAGTGACATTTAGCTTTTGGAATTAAGCCCTTTTTTTAATGCAAGCAATTCCTTTGGATGGCACCATTAAGGGGGCATTCCCATCCCAGCAGTTGCTGCTGGAAGGGCCAACTACTGTATAATAAGCAACGTTAAAATGCATGGAATAAGAAAATATGTATGCCTTACCTAATACAGGGCTTTTTTTTAATACTTTAACTTTCTCTCCGTTTTCCATGTTTACAGACCACCACTGCTGTCCTGTCTCCATGGTTACAGGCCACCACCGTGTGCTTTCAGTGGTGGCTGGTAATGCAGCGTTATGAAAGACTGTCTGAGAGTGAATTCCTGTGGCCGGGCCGGGATAGCCATGTTTACTCCCTCTCCCCAGCCCGACCAGGCCACAGGAATTCACTCTCAGACTGTCTTTGCTATCGCTGTATTACTGGCAACAACTGAAAGCACATGGTCGTGGCCTGTAACCATGGAGACAGGAGAGCAAGTTAAAGGTATTTAAAAAAAAAAAAAAAAAGGACTGTATTAGGTAAAGCATACATAATTTTTAGTAACTTGCATTTTGAAAATTGCTTGATTAACGGTAATTGGCCATTCCAGCAGCACTTTCTGTGATGTGGAAAACCCCTTTAATGTTCAATAACTACAATAAGCTATATTTCATATCTTCCATAAAAACATTATGCAGTACAAATCTATGTGAACACAGTTGCTGACACATCTCGAGTCCTTAGTCATAGCGAACATGTACAACATTGGATCACAATTAATAGCCACTATTTCTGTTTCTCTTTGTTTTGAGATGTGTTGCTGCCATCAATTTCTAAATTAGATAATTTTTTCGAATGAAATGGAAAATGTATTTTACCTACTTATCTGTGTTCTATGTTCTGCTGTTATAAAACTTAACCTTAAAAGGGGTTTTCCCATCACAGCAAGCGCTGCTGGAACAGCCAATTACTGTAAAGTAAGCAATTTCCAAACTGCATGTTATTTTAAAAAAAAAAAAAAAATAATGTATGCTTTACCTAATACAGGCCTTTTTTGCACCGTCAGCTTTCTCTCGTCTCCCTGTTTATTGATCACCTCTGTGTGCTTTCAGTGATGGCTGGTAATGCAGCATTATCGGAGACTGTCTGAGAATAAGTTCCTGTGGCCTGGCCGGGGAGTAGGAGGGAAGAAGAGTGCACATGAATCAGGGTATTTCTGGTATCCCAGCCACAGGCAACGTTGCAGTAACACTGCATTACCAGCAACCACTGAAAGCACACAGTGGTGGTTGGTAACCAAGGAGACGGGAGAATTGAAAGTGCAAAAAAGCCTGTATTAGGTAAAATACATATATTTAAGAAGCATTTTGAAAATGACTTATTTTTTAAAAAAGGATTTGGCCCTTCCAGCTGCACTAGGTTTAATGGAAATACTCCTTAAATGATGCACCTAAAATGTGAATAACCAGTGCCAAACAAAAAATGAGGACATGCGAGTACATCCTATGTACTCCGGTGTTCTGTTTCCTCCCCTTTCTTGACCGCCCTCATAGACAAAATGAGAAAACAAATCCTTATTTATTTGCAAATACTTATTTTCCCCCAACCCTTTTTGAAAATTTAAATTCTTTCCAGATCGACAAAGGTGATTTTTTCGGATTTGTTTCCCCCTTTTTCTCCCCCAAAATTTGAGGCCCCGACCAAAGAAGTCGTTACAGGGCCCCTCTCCCTCTTTGTAAGGGGGAAACTTGCACAATTGGGGGGGTGACTGAATACTTTTTTTTCCCCCCTTAAAAATTTTTTTTTGTTTGACTATTCTGGTGTATATTGAGGAATGCTTACTTTTTATTCCTTTTTCAGGTTTTTATTGTTTCTTTGGAATAAAATTGGTAAAAAATCTTTCCACATAATAAAATTTTAACCAAAAATTTTTCTCAACTTTTTTTGCGACTACAGCACGTCTTTGCATTTTGAACAATTAAGTGTGTGCATGGACCGATGCCTTCTAGAACGGGAAAGGGGTGTGGGCCCAATGGGGATGGGGGGAAAGGGGGAGGAAGGAGGCATGCGTCGTCAGAGGATTAGAGATGGGTGATGAAAAATTGGGTTTTAAAATTGTCTCCTCTAGTTTTTTGTTTTTAAAAACCCTTTTGGTTTTTCCCTTTTTTCATTATGCTACCAAAACCGAATGTGGGTGTGGGGTATTTTTTTGGGTTTTTAGGGTTTCTTTTTAAAACTTATTTTAAATTTTTAAAGGGAAACCCCTTTTCTTCATTAACTTTTGGGTGGTCCCCTTTTGCTTTTAAGGCTTAAAGCTCAACTATTTACAGCAGTATTTAGCAGGGAAAAAAAGGAAAAAAGTTTGAAGCTCCTTTAGAAGAACACCGGGGCAGGGTGCAGAAACCCGACCCGAATGAGCTGGAGCAATCCCCAAATTAAAGGTTTTTCTTTGAAAGAAGATATAAGGCCGAATCTAGTGTCCGAGAAATCAAAAGCCAAGTACCCCCGCTTAGAAAGGGCCCGTCTCCTTGTTATGTTTGAAAGGGTCTTGCCATGAAAAAAATTTACCTAAGGGGGCCCTCCCAAAGGGGGGGGTTTTGGAAACAAATACCCGGGCGGTTTTATCCGAACCCGGGATTTGTTTTTGTTTTAGTCTTTTTCCCCACGGCCCCCCAAAGGGGGCGGCTTTTTTTCCACAATGAGCGAAAAAAACCCTCCCCCTTCACCCCTTGGGGTTTGTTCATATTCTTGGGAAAAGGAAGATTTAACATGTTCAATTTTTTTTTCGGGGAGGCCGAAAAACCCTTATCGCAGTTCCCCGCACAAGGGAAAACCCTGCAGTGGTGATACTGCGTGGGTTTTCCCATGCGGCCAGTGTTTTAGTTTGGGACGGTCTGCAAAAACCGAAAAAACCGTCTGAAAAACCGGCCGCAAACCTCCCCGTGGGGCTCCCCCTAAGAGCTTGCTATCCCTGTCTAGACCTACAATGTGCAGTTTGTACTGATTTAATATGGCAAAAAATATGTTTAAAAAGCAAGTACGATAACAAATGCATGAAACCTGGGTAAAATGGCTTTTGGGCAGGTTTATAACTGCTCTCTAATACTTGGACTAGACAGTCTTGCAATGAGCCACAGGTATCATAGAGTTGATAGATCTGGTGCAGGTGTAGACTGTTTAGGTTCTAGTCTTTACAGTTTCCAATAATTGGCTTACTTTATGCCACTACTTGTGGCAAAAATATGGTGCAAATTGCTGAGCCACATCCCCTTTTGGTTTTGAACAAGCCCCGGTGTTGTAAAAAAAAACCTAAAAAAGAATTATGTGGGGTAAACCCGGTTTGCCATTTTTTTTTGGGAATTATCATAAAAAAATGGGGCCCATATGTTGACGAAGTAAATTTTGATCACACGTTAATTCAAAGCGTATGTTATGTGTGGTTTATGTGTATAATATATATAATTTATTTATTAAATAAGTGTATGTATTTCATGCCTTTCGACCGCAATACTGCCATGAGTATGGGATAGGTGCGAGACCCACACCTAATTTGGGAACGGGCCCCAAAACGCACCCGAAAGAGGTTTGTGCTTGCACCCATTCTTCTTTTTTATGGGAGTTTGAGCAGCCAAACTTGGTGGCCCCCCTGTACCAACTCCCATAGAAAAAAATGAAGAGTAGCACCCAAAGGTGATCTACTCTCTTCTGAAAGGGGAGTTTTGGGGGCCCACACCTATCACACACTGTGCCACCAATGTGTGAAATGGGAACACTCCATTAAAATCCTGCTGATTTCGATTTTTCCAAATACACAAAATTTGAGTTTCCACAGAAGTGCGTTGGGAAGGGGTGGGTTCCCCCCCCCCCCCTCCCCTCCTCACGTGCAAAGGGGCTGACCGTGGACTGGACATTTTTTTTTATACTGTCACCTGTATGACCCAACATTTGTGCAGATACAAGAGGGATGGTATGCTGACTATTGATCTGTCTGAAGATAAATCGAACCTGCCAAGAACCAGATCAGGTCTGAAAATCATGTTTGAGAAACAGTCTTCCTGCTTTCGAAGGTTTGGGGAAAGAGGAATGAGGGAAAAAAGGTTCCGCTTCATGGACTTCATAATGTGTCTTTTGTTTGGCGGTACACCATTGCTTTCTAGATCCATCTGGTTTGAGGTCGGGTTATTGCCTGAAGAGCACATTCCTGGAAGGTTGATACTTTGCAGAAACTGATGAAAAAATTTTGCAGTTTTTTTTGGAACGGTTACTAAAGGATCTTGGGCCCCTTTCTAAACTTGCTCTTTCTTTTGCTTTTTAGGAGCAAAAACGGGGACAAACGAAGGAAAACCCTCCGGTCGAGAGGGAAAAGCGATTTAGAAAGGGAGTGCCACGGGCAAGGAAAAAGGGGCTGAATCGTCTTCCAAAACAGGCTTGCTGTTTTGGAGCAAGGTGAAGGACAAAGGGTCGTTGGGGACTTTAGGGGTTTAATTGGGGAAAACCTCGGGACCAATCAAGAACAAAAGGTAGAACTCCTCAGATAAAAATATTAAAGGGGTTTTCCCCACTACATTGATTCACCTCACCTCAGGGCCTGTTTTCAGGGTTTCATTTTGAATTCAGGGGCTGTTTACTGGCTTTTTTACTAGGTTTGCTTTAGAAGCCAGGTCGGGTAACTTTAGCGCCAGTGCTGGCAGCCTATAAAGGTGGGGGGGGGATCAACGGGCTGTAGCTAAGTGACCAGTGCTGGCACCCTATGGGGAGAGATCAAGCAGGTCTGTGGGCTATAGGGGACCATTTCTGGCAGCCTATCAGGAGAATCAAGCGGGTCTGTAGCTATAGCAAAGTGCTGGCACCCTATCAGGAGAGATAAAAAGGTCTGCATCTATAGCGCCCCTAAAGGGAGCTGATGAACCCCAATAAAAAGAGGGGTTATCGGGAATGGGTTTAGGACCCGAAATTTTTGGGCCCCATTCCCAAAGTGACTTGTTTTGGAAAAGATTTTTTAAACATAAAAAGCAATCCTTGTAGTCAGACAAGCCCTTTAAGGATGTTACAAACCTGCAGACAGCGGTGTGTTTGAGGGTCTTTTATTTTTTAAAATTTTTTTTGTCAAAAGGGCCCTGTGTAAAGAAGAAAACCCCTGAGAAAAAAGCAAGTGCAGTTTGGGGAAAAATTGGGAAGGCCCAACGTTTAAAGTGTTGTTCCCTGGCTTTTTAAAGGTTAAGCGAAAAACCCTTGGGAAAAACAACTTTTGCTGCCCGACACTTTTTAACATTTAAAGGCTATTTTAAAAAAAAATTTAGCAGTGAGTGAGAAAAATTTGGTACACAGCAAAACAAGAAAGGGAGAAAGGGGAAGAGCACCCAAAGGGGGTCACCTACACTTTTGCTGTAGATGGGAAACCCACCCAAAAGGGGGAAACTTTTAACTTATCGCGGGGTTTTCGCAACACGGGCTTTTCCAGTTTTGGGGAAAAAACTAAAAATTTCCTATCATGCATTTAAAAAATTTCTAACCCAAAAAACTTATGTTCCCCTTTTTATATGGTTTTGCATCTATGTTAGAAACACAGAAAAAGGCCAAACTTACGTTCAATGGCGAACAAAGGACGGGAACCCAGTGGGGAGGAAACCCCGGGCCCCAGTGCAACTTGGGGAAGGGAAAACGGCGGGTAATTGCTGAGAATGCTAAATCCCCTACACTAAGGGGACAATTAGATATAAAAAACGGCACTATAAATTGATACCTGTTCCCCCCCAGTATCCCAAAAAAGCCACAGTAAAAAATACAAGGGAAGATTGCACAAATGTAAAAATCCCGAAAAGACAACCCTCGCAAAACCTGTGTGTTTGGGTGGGTTTTTTGCGGAAAATTACATTTTTAATAGAAAAAAAGGGCGAAACCAAAAGGGGGTTTCTTTGGGAATGAAAAATACTGTGGTGCCCAAGCGGGGTTTAACAGCCTATTACCCCCAACAAACTTTTCAAAGGGGGCCCGAGTTCCCCAGCACTTTCTGGGTTTTCCCCAACACCTAAAAAGGGACACCCATCCCTCCCTAGTATTTTTGGGAAAAATAAAATTTACTTACTGGAAAAATACCCAAAAGGGTGAGGTATTTGTTTTTTTCAGTTTTTCACCCCGCAAGAATTGAGGAGCCTTGACGGGGCTTTTTGGAGCTTCCTTTAAAGTGGCCTGTAAAAATAATATCTCATATTTGATATTTTTATTTGCTGGGCTCACGCTTTAGTTCATCCATTGAGCTGTAAATATAGCCTGTTTTATGTGTTTTTGATTAAATGTCCAATTTTTGTGGGTTTTTTTTCTAGCATTTACGTCGATGTAATGTAAAGAGTACTGCATAACATGAAAGTTGTCTCTTATGTTTCTTTTAATTCTGATATTGACTTTTCAATTAACCAAGTAAAAAAAAAAAATAATAATAATAATGTGAGTATGCGCACCTGCCTTTTAGGACTGTTTGCATGCAGATGTCTTCAGGTATTTACCAGAACTAGACACACTAAAAATTTCAGTGATTCAGATGCCGGTAAACGTGCGAGTCACGCATGATCTGTTTAAATGCAGGGGATAAGTAGATGCATAACTGCTTATCTTGTGACCAGTATACAGTCAGACAGGAAGAAGGAAGTGCGTCATTCAGTGACGGCTGCACAATTTACCTGACATCTGAGCTCTGTTCCTAATATTCTAACAGCAGGTATAGCTTAGTCAGAGCATGTTACATACCTCCATGGCAGTGAGAGGGTTAATACCAAGACCTGGAAGCTCGTTTGCAGTAGCTTCACTAGAGTTCAGGGTCACAATAATATAAAAAGCAATCCTTGTAGTGAGACAACTCCTTTAAGTATTAAAGATCTTGCAAAAACAAGTGACTTTGCAATATATGTCCATTAACCGTGTCCTACCTATTCCTAGATATCCCCTCTTGTATGGGCTGCATCAGCTCCTCAGGTTGCTATAGCTACAGACCTATTCCATCGCTCCTGATAGGCTAACAGCACTGGTTGCTATAGCTACAGACCTGGTGTCTGCAGCAGCTTGTCACTGTAGGCCTGTAGTAGCCAGTAAACCACTGAATCAAAATTAAACTGAGAAAACAGGACTGAGCCGAGATGAATCAATGTAGTGAGACAACCCCTTTAAGTTGTGCGATATCGGATACTTTTTTCTTCACTCTCTTACGTTTCCTCTCTCCACTTATATTGTAAAGGCCAACGATATCATTAAGAAACTTCAGGGAGACCTGAAGACGTTAATGGGGAAGCTGAAGCTGAAGAACGCGGTGACCGTGCAGCAGGAGAAACTGATTGCTGAAAAGGAGAAGCTGATTCAAGAAGGGCAAAGAAAAATGCATGAGGTCGAGCAGAATCTGCGGCTGAAAGAGGAAGAGGTAAGTCTAGGCCGGCTTCTAACACATGTGGGTCTCTGCCGCAGAACCAGAGGGACTTGTATTAACCTGTTGTCTCCCACTGTCCTATTTACAGGACAGGCTAGAAAACCTATATAAAGGTTGGCACAAGCTGTTGTGGCTGCCACGTGGGTGACATAGTGTAGTGAGAAAACTTAGCCAGCACCCCCCAAACACATATCCGACATTGGTGTAAACTGTGGTGGATGTAGTGCAAAAAGTAACGTTGACTCACAAAATACAGCAGCTCCAGTAGGCACTGGTGTCGCTACAGATATTGGGGCACAATTATCAAGACGGTTGTGCCAGATTTCTGTCGTCCATGCCGTACACCACACCCGTTATGTGTTTTAGACAGTTTCTAGACAGCTCTTTACTTTGCCTGACAAAGGGGGTGTGGCTTGGTGGAAAGGGGCACGGCTTAGGCTCCACCAAAATTAAGTAAGCCAATTTATAAAGGTGTGAATTTAGACTAGACCGTTCTTTACACTGAGTCAGACAATATTGATAAATCTGCCCCACTGAGTTTAAGAAACAATTTAAACTGTATTAGGGTATGTTCACACGGCGTAATTGCAGCGCGTACAGTACGGTCGGCAATTACGCCAGGTGCTTTGGGAGTCACGCTAATCAGCGCGTAATCCCGCAGGGTGGGGGGGGGGGAGGGGGCCTGCATCCCACAGCCAGCCGGCCCCATTGACAGTCATTACTTGCGGCGCGTATTCACCGCAAGTAAATGACATGTCACTTATCTCCCTACGCGTACAATATGATTGTATTGCTCATAATGTACGAGTGGGGAGAGGAGGCGTAATCCATTGTTCTCTATGAGAACTATGGATTACCGTAATTTCGGCTGTATACATGTAGAAAAAGACAACCGTTAGGGTATGTTCGAATGGGCAGATTTCGGCGCGCAGTACGGCTGGAATCAGTCCCAGAATAAGCCGTGTGAACGAGCCCTAACAGTTGTCTTTTTCTACATGTACAGTATACAGTCGACATTTTTTGTGCACATTCTGATCAAATTGCTTTTGTGTGCCCACTTACTACGTCAAGGTAACTGCATCAGGTAGGTCCCGATTTTATACCTTTCCCTTTTTTGGGGGAACATATCTGCCATTGCATTCAGTGCGATAGGTTCCATTGAAACCTATTAAAATGACTTTAGGCTGCCGAGTGAAGGGAAAAGCCAAGATGGGGGGGGCAGTAACTCTTCCAAATGTACTATGCAAAAAAAAAAAAAAGACCAAAATTAGGTGCTAGAAACTGTTGGCTGTAGTACAAGAAGAAAATTCTTTGACACAAAAATACAGCAGCAGCTACCAGGTGCTAAAACCCATACAGACATTCAATTTATAGGCATTTTGCACTGTGAGAAGCACTTACCTGGTTCAAAGATGTTCTCCTTCTGTGTCCACCTGTAGTGGACAATTTAAAAGCCAAGATGTTTGGAGAAGTCGGTGAAATTAAGGGTATACCGAGGTAGAAATAAAGGGGTTGTTTCACCATGCTATTTCACAGAGCCACAAGCAGTTGTAGATACATGCTTCCTGTCTCTTCTTGGTCAGACTGTGGGTGGTTCTATAGCAGTGATTAGCCTATCAACTCCGTATTCACGGCTCTTCTAATTGCACTGACATAAGAGCGAGAGATGTTATCTATAGAGCAAAGAGCTTCAGCGCTCAAAACAAACGTAATTAGTCTCCTTTGTTTATTAGAGAGCACACTCTTTATTCTCTAGTTGTCGTTGTCCTGTGTGCTGACTTATTTTCCACCATAATTTGCAAATAAATTCTTTCCAAATCAGACAATGTGATTTTCTGGATTTGTTTTCTCATTTTGTCTCTCATAGTTGAGGTCGACCTATGATATCAATTACAGGCCTCTCTCATCTTTATCAGTGGGAGAACTTGCACAATTGGTGGCTGACTAAATACTTTTTTCCCCCACTGTTATGTCATTGATGTGAACATGGACTTGTCTGGATGAAGCAGCCCACCAATAGTATTGCCAGTTTGCATCCACAATAACTGTGTAATAGATCGTCCAAATGTTTAATAATTGTGCATTTCAGGTGGAAAAATTGCAAGATCAGCTTCAGCAGACAGACAAGAAGTTAGAAGAAAGCAAGGAGCTGCTGAAGACGAATGAGAATGGTGAGGACCATAGAAGGGCTGATGATGTGTTACTTTAACTGCGTCAGATGGGGAATCCGAGATTGGGGCAGACTACGGCTACCATGGCAGATCACAAAACCATTCCTAGTAGGAGGCTAAAAACTAAAAAGCCCCAATGCCACATGCAAGTTGCTGCACAAGTGCAGAATACTGATGGATTATTGCTGACGCCGACTATTCACAAGGGGAGCAATTACTCAGTAAATACCCCCATACATGAAAACTAGTTAACACCAGCATGCGGAATAAGTGACATACATGGGAGACTGCAAAAATACTGATGGCAAACTTCACTCACCTGCTATTTATGAGGAGAGTGATTTTGCTAATTTGACAATTGCATATAATTTAAGGCTTATGTTAGGCGCCAGTCATACAGGTGGTGCATCATGCTGGCTTAGAACCTATCGGTGACACCCCTACTATAAGATCAGGCAGGCAGCATATTCCAAGTGCCCAACACAAAATACTGACACCCTCTGCTCTCAGGGCCAGACTTCATCCTCTATCATTTAATCCTATATAGTACAGAGCTCAGCTCCTCTATCATATAACCCTATATATCACAGAGCTCAGCTTCTCTCCCTCAATCATATAACCCTATATAACACAGAGCTCAGCTTCTCTCCCTCTATCATATAACCCTATCTATCAGAGCTCAGCTCCTCTCCTCTGTCATATAACCCTATATATCACAGAGCTCAACTTCTCTCCTCTATAACCCTATATACAGAGGCATTCTCTCTCTAAACTATATATCAGAGCTCAGCTCCTCTATCATATAACACTTTATATCAGAGCTCAGCTTCTCTCCCTCTATCATATAACCCCATATATAACAGAGCTCAGCTTCTCTCCTCTGTCATATAACCCTATATATCACAGAGCTCAGCTTCTTTCCTCTATCATATAACCCTATATATAACAGAGCTCAGCTTCTCTTATCATATAACCCTATATATCAACAGAGCTCAGCTTCTCCCCTCTATCATATAACCTTTATATCACAGAGCTCAGCTTCTCTTCATCATAACCCTTATATCACAGAGCTCAGCTTCTCTCATATAACCCTTTATAGCACAGAGCTCAGCTTCTCTCATATAACATTGTATATCACAGATCTCAGATACTCGCCTCTATCATATAACCCTTTATATCACAGAGCTCAGCTTCTTGCCTCTATCATATAACCCTTTATATCACAGAGCTCAGCTTCTCTATCATATAACCCTTTATATCACAGAGCTCAGCTTCTCTCCTCTATCATATAACCTTGTATATCACAGAGCTCAGATCCTCGCCTTCTATCACATCCTCCTATCAAGTATGGCAGCATAAACCACCTGACAATTTCTCTTTAATCCGGTCACTGGTTTTGATGATCTGCATATTATTACATGACTGTTCATGACATATCCTTTTTTCTGCAGTTATTACATGGCTGAATAAGCAACTGAATGAGAACCAGTCTGTGAGCTCCAATCCGAGCAGTGCCCCCTTCAAGACAACCATATCGCCTAACCAAATGGTAATTCTTCATCCCTCCCTCCTCCACAGTACACTTTACATCCAGTATCTTTATAATTGTACAGAGTGTTTCACTCACTTTTGCCCCTATTGGGGAGCTACCCCACACTGTCAATGTAGTAAGTCCAAATCAATGTAACAATGTAAGGATTAATGAGTTGACACTGGGAAACCACACTTGTTTCTCAAGCAGATTTCTCCTTATCACAAAGTCACAAGCTTATATACAGTTCTTAGGGCTTGTTCACACGGCGATTTTGGATCTATGTTGGATCCGAAAATTGCGTACAAAAACGCAGCGGCGATCGGATCCAACACGTATCCAACATGCAGCTGTGTTTGGATGTGTGTTGGATGCAGCAGGATCGCACCCTATAGTTTATAGGGCTCCTGCTGCGTCTTTCAGATCAAGAATTGACATCACAAATCTTGGAACAGATCAAAAAGACGCAGTGAGACGCGCATCAGTGATCACACTGTTCATTGTTAGATGCGTGTTTGGGTCCATCTAGACGGATCCAAACATGCATCCAAAAGCGTATGTTCACACGGACCTAACACGCCTTATAAACATACCCTAACACTCACAGGTGAAAGCCGAGCACTATTCATTGTTCATAGACTGACTTATTCGCTGTTGAAACTGTTTCTATAAACGCCCTGTTCCTCACTCAAGGCCATATGCACCGGGCAACTTTCCAGAACAGAGACGGTGGGGGCCAGCTACTGTCACGGTTAACAAAAATTCACCGAGTATACAAGCATAGCTGAGCGGATACATGATGGAGATTTTACAGTCCTCTCTTACAGACCCAAAGTTTTCCCTAAAACTTTCAAAATAATTGACCAAATGAAGTATAATTTGACACGAACATGCCTTGGTCTGTAAGAAACATGGCCGCTTCTCTGAACGTAGGCATATGTGGTTTCCAGATTTTTCACCACGGTGGTACATTTTTTGCCAGTGACTCCTGTCCCCAAAGCTGCTTAATTGTCCTTGTCACAACTATATCGACTTCGTTTCCAGTGTATGTGGATAATAAATTTGTGTTGCTCATCTGGGTAGTAAGAAATACTGATTGGGAATTCACAGGCGGGATGAATGTGGATGCGGCAGGACACCTACTGCCTAGGTGGCCTTCACTTCACCTAGGCGTGAATGCTAATGGTGGAGACTTCCAGCACTTGCTATGGGTTTTCTCCAAGATAATATCAGTCACATTTTATTACATGTCATTAGTTACTTTGAAGAAAAACTTAGGGGAAAATTAAACCCGTTGGAAAAACAATTTTGGTTGCCAATCATCCCCCCCCCCCTCCCCCCCCCCCCCCCCAAAAAAAATGAGCATGGTGCCCCCTTGGGTCTGGTAGTAACATGTAAACACTACCCAAATATCTTAGCCCCACTACTGCACTAAAAAACCCAAAAAAAAACATTCTGTATTTGAATTAGTGTTGATCGATTTAATCGAGAACAGTGAAATTCGAGATGGTGTCAATTTTTCGATTGCGATCGGGTAAAAATCTTTTTTTTTTTTTTTTTTTTAAAACTGGGAAAAATTGGATCGATCGTGATTTTTCACTGATCTCGCTTAAATCGATCAACACTACTTAAAATACATGGAAAATTTTGAGGTTCTTAGTTCACAATTTTGATCAAAATTGGGGAAGCCCACCTGCCATGGTGGGAACCTATGATACATTTTAACCTATTCAGACCTCCACAATTCAGTGAGAGAATGGTTCCAGCTACAAGCTACTCTGCATTGATTTAAAAACCTGTGCAGGTGGATGGAGTGCAAGAAACCAAAGAGGGGGGCAGCCACTCTCCCATACAAACCGTCTAGAAAACACTATTTGGTCTGCACATATGGGGGGGGGTGGGGGGGGGGGGGGACCCTGTAAGGGTCTGTCAACACGACAGGCCTTCCCACTTGGGAAAATCCACCCAGATTTGGATTTTAAAAACCGACTAAACCATCTCCAAACCTTAGTTGAAAATCTGTATTGTAGTCCATACGACTTGGATTTTGAGGTGGTTTTTCAAACCTCAGCTTTTTCAAACTTAGAACGTGCTCAATCTTCCACCGAACTTCATGTCAAACATTTCCAAAATCCCATAGGAATTAATTCTGGCTGTGAATCCATGGGGGAAGAAGTCTTCAAATACTCTCATCGTACTTGCGCTCTAATACGAGCGAGATGCGTGCTGACATTACGGTAATCCATAGTTCTCATAGAGAACCGCGAGTAATGACAGTCTATGGGGCCGGCCACGTCACAGGAGTACGTGCCGATCAGCGGGACTCCCAAACACCCGGCGTAATTGCGGGGCGTACTGTACGCTCCGCAATTATATCGTGTGAACATAGCCTAAGGGTCTATTTTTACAATGTTTCTTTGTTTTGTTGCAGCTAGAAAACAGGATACCTCTGCACGGCTCCCGGATCAACTACCCCCTCCCTACCTCCTACTCGGTTATGCCTTACATTGCACCTTCTGCATCACACCAGCCCTTGTTGGAGGGAGCGCGGCCTGGTCCACGGGTATAAAATCTGTTACTCTGAATACACTGTATATAAATAGAGAAACTTCTGTTCATTTCATAACTCGTCTTCTTTTTGTTAAGGTTCAGTACAATAATCCATTCTCTAGAGGAAACTTGGCAGGAACAATCCAGAGTGCAAATAAGGAAAAGTAAGTCGCCTGTGATGGGCGTGTCACTAAATGTCAGTGAATTAACCGTTTTCTGGTCAGCTCGCTCACTGATTAACCTCTTGTTTCAGTGGCGAGCCAGCTGGCCTGGATCTTAGGTATCTGAAGAAGAGAGAGGCCACAGTCCCTTTACAAGGCCTTAGCCAAAACACTGCTCCAGGTGAGAGCTTTATATGCCTAGCCCAGGGTCATTTATTTTTTTTGTAGTAAGTCACCACCATTACATTGCAAAATCCATTTAAAATGTTAGACAAAATGGCATGGCATGCAACAGTTTTGTCTGTGAAAACATTGCCTCCCCCTCTTCCTCCCCTTCCACCCCTTTTCCCCGAGGTGCACAAACATTAAGGGCGACATGTATGATTTTTGGCATTTAAAATTTTCATGCGCATTATGTTTAGATTGCACCTGATTTATGAACCTGCTCTACTGTGGATCATAAATCAGGTGCATTCTAGCACTAAGACGACACTCCTGGCTCAGGTAAACCACTGTTTGAAAGTGCTTCTTTTCCCAGCAGTAATGTGCCGGGAATTGCCGTATAAAGTATAAATTATAGCTTCGCACGTTAAGTGCCCCGACCCCGAAATCGCCGATTACAAAGTGCAGCGGGTGCTCTGTAATGCGCCTGATACCGGAGTGCGTCTGGTTAAAAATAGAGTGAACAGGGCTTCATACATGTCGCACTGGCGTACGGGCGATGTAAATATATAGCGAATGGGGCTGAAACCTGGCCAGTTTTCAGGCTGAAAAGATGCTAGACTTCTGGCGCAGCCTCGTTCATACATGTCGCCCAAAAGTGTCTCGGGTTTAAAGAAACCATTTACGTACATGTTGATAATTTATGGAGGGGTTAGAGGTTCCCCTTATTCTTGATACTACTTTACTCAATTGGAGAAGGGTCATAAAGAGCTTAGGACAACCTAATACATCTGTAGTGATCAGATAGAACATTAAAATGTGAGGTGGGTAACAGCTGGTAACAATGGCTCCTGTCCTGGTTCCTATCCTCGTTGTTTCCTATGAGGATTTTACGAGCAAGAAATTTGGGCCTTATTTTTTTGGCCGTAAATTGCTTTTAAACACGCTTTGAAATACGCTTGTGTGAGCAAAATTTATTTTAAAGAAGATTTGTGTTTGTCTGAGGGTTTTGGGCGTTTTCCAGAAAGTTAAAAAGTGCAAAAAAAAAGGCCCCAAAAAAGAGTGTGAAAATACCCCTTAGGATCTGTTCACACGGGTCAGAGCTGCAGCATTTCTGTAGAGAAGTCCCTGCCTCAAAACCTGCACCAATAGTGCGTTGTGTTTTGCGTTTTTACCACTTCCCCACGAAGTCAAGTGGAAAATATGAACAAAATCTGCACTGTCGTTGAGGTTTTGAGGCAGGGGGTTTTCCTTGTTGGGCTTAAAAAGGGGGGTTTCTATCTTGCTTTTGATGGCATATCAATATGCCGTAAAAATCTGATAGCTGTGGGTGTCACGCCTTAGGTCCCACACCAGTCTCGGGAACAGGTTTCCAACAGTTTCAGCCCAGAATATAGAGCCAGTCCTGCTTGCACCTGCATCTCCATTCTGTTCTATGGGAGTTCTGAGTACAGGCAGTCCTCGAGTTATGAACAGAATCTCCAGCACAAAAGTTTTTTTTTTTTAGTTTTGGATTGTGCAGGGAAGGGTTTTTACATTTGTTTTGTTGTCTGTGCCCCTGTTAAGAAGATTTTACTTCCTTTTCACCTCATGCGCTGCTGTGGCATGCTGGAACTTGTCGTTCCACAGCTACAATCTGCTGTAGAACATGGAACTACAAGTGCCAGCATGCCCCATAAGTCTCAGTTTGTAATTAGGGGACAGATGTAAGTCGGAACATTGTAAGCCGGGGACCACCTGTACATGTGAGCACTGTTCTCAGTTGTTCTCAGATCTCCCATATAACTGGTGAGTTGTGCTCAAGTGAGAGGCCATTTTTGGAGGTCTGTTTCAAAGATGGGTGCGGGTTCCAGAGGTAGGATCCGCACCTATCAGACTTGGATGACATATTCTATTGATCTACCATCAGAGTGCAAGATGGGAGCACCCCTTTAAGGCTATGTTCACACGGCTTAAAATGGGCCGTATTTCGGTCCGTAATTACGCGCCGGAGTGCGCCAATTACGGGCCGAAAACGGCCCATTCATTACGGTAATTCACAGTTCTCATAGAGAACTATGGATTACGTCTCCTCTCCCTGCTCGGCGAATACACCGCGGAGGGAGATAATTCACATGTCACTTTCTAGCGGCGTATACGCGCCGCTAGCAGTGATTGTCTATGGGCCCCCCGCTCCCGCCCCGGCCACACGGCGTAATTGCGGGGCGAAATTACGCCCCGCAGTTAAGCCGTGTGAACATGGCCTAAGGCGAATCCTAACAGTGTGAACGTATCCTAAATTTGTCCAATAGAAACACTGCTGTGTGTTGGTTACTTTCTGGACTTTACCACAAGTAACTGGTAACATTTCAGGATGTTACCCATTTGCTTTAAAGCTTTATTTCCTAATTACAGAGCCCCATAAATCGTCTTTACGGACGGCGGCACAAGCGAAGGCTGGACCTCTGATGCAGTCGGCGTACTTTCCGGGGCAAGTGTCGTCGTCTTGATACCTGGAGACCGTCCGGCCAGACTCCTGCCTAAAGCCCCTTCTACTGGAGGGTGGAATCATGTTTATGGCAGAGACTACATAACCCCGATTTGTGGCCACATCAGAACAGGCCGCAGCGTATCCTGGTGTGGTGGACCTCACAGGTTTGGAATGGTTGTTACGCTCAATTACTAGTTGAAATTCTTTTTTGCTTTTGTGCATTTTTGTGTGAACATGGATGTTTGTTTCATCTCCATTATAAGAGTGATTGATGCGCTGTCCCAATATGTACATCGGGCCCCATTCACATCACGTTCTTGGCCTCCGTTGGTGGCACTTGTAGTGGTTTCTTTGAAAGGTTTTCCTGTTGTATTCTGAGATGGGGCCATAAGGGTAAGTAAGGCAAAGTGGTCTCTTTTGGACTATGTTTGCTCTATTTCTTGAATGTAGATTCTATACTGGACATTAACGCATATTACATAGTCTAGTCACATTATTATGACCACCAGCTTATATCTAGAGTAAACTCTGTGTGCAACCTCGAAAGCAGCTAGATAGGATGAGCGTAGCTCAATAAGATCGTGGTAGGTTGTCATATGGATATGGATCCAGCCCCCCTCGCTCATTTATGTTCAAGTCTGGGGTATGGAGTCCGTCCAACCAATGTTGTCACATGGCTAGAAATGTCCATGTTGCATTGTCTTGCTGGGAGATCCTATCCGCCCCAGGGGAGATGATCAGCATGTATGGCTGTACGTGATCTGCAGGATGGAGTTATACCGGAGTCTGCTGAGAGTGGCTTCCACGTGGATGAGTGACCCAGAGAATGCCACTAAAACCGTCCCCAGACCACAACGCTGCCACCATCCGCTCGTTTTCTTCCAGCAATGCTTGCAAGGTGTTTGTTCTCTGTTTCTTGCCTGGTACAGCAACGTCCATCTGTTCGATGAAGCAGAAAAAGTGACAGCTGGAAGGGGTGACTTCATAAGTGGTCATAACAATGTGACTTGACTGTGTACATTGAGTAAGTCCAGCAAACCTACTCCAAAAGAGACTACATTTGCTCTACAGCTGCCTACTGTTTCACAGGGTTATATATCAGGATACCTTTCTTCTTCCAGGCATCCCAACTGAGGCCAAAAACATGATGTGAATGTTGACTTGCCCTGATATTGGGATGAGGGCTTCATGGTTCATCTTCTGAAGCTCCTCTAGCATCTTGTGTGTCCCACATCCTAGCTATGGATGTTCTTTCATACTGTATTTTGCACATTTATGAATCTATTTCAGGGCTATTCCCGTTTTACACACTTATGACCTGTCAAGAGGATATGCATCAATGTTTTATAGGTGTGGACCCCAGTGGAGAGGCCCTTGCTGATCGCAGTATTTAGGCATTGGGTATATGGAGGAGGCGGACTGGATCGACACCAGCCCGCTATGTTCTGCTGGTTTCAGTAGAAGTTACAGAAACATTGGAGCTCGCCGTTCTGCATGGTTTTCCCTTCAATCTCATTCACTTCTATGGGAGTTACAGAAATGGCAGAACACAGTGGGCCTAATGTATGAAAACGGTCTGGCAGGAAGACTCTTTGTTGCCCATAGCAACCAACCAGAGCCCATAGCAACCAACCAGAGCTCAGCTTTTATCTTCCCAGAGTACAACATGAAATGAAAGCTGGGCTCTGATTAACCACTATGAACTGACAACAGTTCAACTAGCAACAAAGACAGTCTTAGGCTGGGTTCACATGGCTTATTTGGGGGGCGTAATTACGCCCCGCAATTACGGCGTGTGGGCGGGAGCGGGGGGCCGGCACCTCCCCGGCCCATAGACAGTCATTACCAGCGGCGTGTATACGCCACTGGTAATTCACATGTCACTTATCTCCCCCCGTGGCGGATTCGCCGAGCAGGGAGAGGAGACGTAATCTATAGTTCTCTATGAGAACTGTGGATTAACGTAATGACTGGGACGTATTCCAGCTGTAATTCGCGCAGTACGGCGCGTAATTACGGACTGAAATACGTCCCATTTTAAGCCGTGTGAACATAGCCTTAGGCTTAACTGCGGGGCGTAATTTCGCCCCGCAATTACGCCGTGTGGCCGGGGGCGGGAGCGGGGGAGCGAGCGGGGGGCCGGCACTTCGCCGGCCCATAGACAGTCATTGCTAGCGGCGCGTATACGCCGCTAGAAAGTGACCTGTCAATTATCTCCGACCTCGGCGTATTCGCCGAGCAGGGAGAGGAGACGTAATGCATAGTTCTCTATGAAAACTGTGCATTACCGTAGTTACTGGGACGGCTTCAGCCCGTAATTGGCGCACTTCGGCACGTAATTACGGACTGAATTACATCCCAGAATAAGCCGTGTGAACATGGCCTTACTGTCAGACCGTCTTCATACATAAGCCCAGAGAGCTCGGCCCGCTCTCTAATCTTGGTTTCATCAGGTGAATCCAGTGGACCCGGGGACCTGCACCTATTAGACATTGCTGGCACCGGCTGTAGCTCAACCATAAATGTCTACGAAAGGAATAACCTTTTTAACGTTTTACTCATTTTATTCCAAAGAAATATTTAACTGCTTCTACTACCTCTGGTCTCGTGTGTACATTTGTGCTCGGATCGCACTGCTCCATTATTCAGATGACCTTGTATGTAATATCCTGATTAAACACTATGTAAATAGTTACCTTTTCCAGAACGGTTTTGAGTTGTTGTTTTTTTTTTCTATAAACTATCTGCTTAATGTAAATTTTATGGCTTGCCTCTGTATTGCCAGGCTACGAGGGACCAAAATTACAGTACTTTAACACCTTAAAAGAAAAAATGGCCATACTCACAGCTCAAAGGTTGGAATGAGACTGAACCCAGCAGAGAGGCAACACCAGCCCCCATGCTACTTAAGAAAAATACACAGGTGCAGCCGATTGCTAGGCAGTAGCCCATACATCTCACCAGTAGGGGAACAACCAGACTGCACATTAAATTGACACCTATTCACACAGCATGCAAAAAAAGCCACAGTACAATACATTGGGAGAATGCATAAATGCAAAAATACCCGTAAGACAACCACTCACACACCTTCAATATACCCTTTAACCCCTTCCCATTATTGGACATAAATTAAATGGTGTTTCAAAGAGCCACACCCAGCTTCAGACTCTCACTTCCTGGTCAGGCTGTGGGTGGTTCTATAGAAGGTTTGCCTATTCCTAGCTGGTCATTTTATAGTGACATGACTGCAGGATTTTTATATTCTGTAGAGCACAAAGCTACAGAGCTCTAAGGGTTAGCACATCATTAAAGGGGTTGTCTCGCTACAATGATTGGGTTTTAATTAGAAGATCTTTAAAAAACAAGCAGCTTTGCAATATATGTTCATTACAAATGTCCTACTGATTTTGAGCTATCCCTGTTACTAGTAGTACATCAGCTTCTCAAATCTCTATAGCAGCCGACCTGTTGATCTTTATCTCACTGGCTGTCAGTGCTGGTGACTCATCACCTTTCAGAATACAGGTCAGAGCAAAGAGCCCCTCCCGCACAGAATGCTTCTGTAGTGGAGGGAGGGGGAGGGCTCTGACTTCTGTGTCTGTGCTGCCTGGATTAACCCTGTGTGTGCCTGCTCGCTACACAGATTGAGGAGAGCAGAGGTGAAGCTGAGCAATAGATGTGACAGCAGTGACCCTGTGTGTTACTATAATCATGTGTCTGTGGAGCTGTGACTATACTAATAGAACAGATCAGGGGGGCATGTGAACGGTTCATGCTCTGCTGTACTAGTGACACATCCTGAGTATAGTAACACTTCCCAGCTGCCCTATATCTGTTCTGATAGGGTTTGTTGTTGCTGGAGATGTGGAGATATGTATGCTACAGCAGGGGGTATAGGAACACATGCATTCCCCCTGCTCTGCTATTAGCATGCACAGCTTCACAGACTTCTCCACACTCATAGAACAGCCCTAATACAGCTGATTTAGCAGCCTGCAGCAGACCTAGGCAGGCACACACAGGGTTAACCCTGGCAGCAAACCCCCTCCCCCTGCTGTATAGAAGTTATGTAGGAGAGCTTTCTGTGTGCTGAGGGGAGGGGGGAGGAGAAGAGGCAGACAAGAAGCACGCCCCTCAATTCAACTGCCAGGCACACTGAGGTAGGCTGAAAGCTTGTAATGAGACTACTCCTTTAACTTAGGTAAACAAGCTCCTGTGCTGGAGATAAGACTCAGCAGAGAGTGACTCACCATGGTTGGACAATGGCAGCTTAGGTTGATCACATAATAGAGAGCAGGGAGAGGTTGTCGGTAACCAAGAGAAACTTGTGTACACTAGTAGAAGATAAAATCTCTATCTCCTGAACAAAACAAAATCAGAACAGCAATGTATTTGGTAATAGCCTTCTATTACATTTTCCTACATGTTAAAAGCTAATCAATGTGGTGAGAAAATTCTTTTAATATATAACCTCTTAATGGCGGTATGAGCGAGCTCAGGAGTTGACCTTGCTCCATTCATTGCGGGTACCATCCTTCAGCCAGTTCCAGCTATTAGATTGTTTATCTACCATGGTCAACATGACTATAGCATCTAGGAAGTGATACAGAAGGGGGTGCCAAGGTCTGCAATTTTACTGAAGGCAGGGTATAACAGGAGGGCCGTCATTTTACATTATTTTGCACTAAAATTGCAGAATAGTGTACAGGTGATCACTACCCCTCGTGGTCAAGTACACTAAATGGGCTAAAATACATTATAAAAAAGGTATAAAAATTTTTTTTATATACTTTAAAAACTTTAATTCCACCCCCCCCCCTCCCCATGAAAACCACAAAAAACTAAACATAACTGACACCTAAGTCAACAAAAGTCTGATGAATTGAGATATACACCCGGGCTCAAAATTATTGGTGCCTATCCGTTAAAGAGAGAAAACCCACGACGGTCGTTGAAGTAACCTGATAAGGACAAAAGTGATAATAAATGTACTGAAAAGAAGACATCGTGTTTAAATTGTGGATCAACAAAAATACAAAAACCTAATGAAACTGGCCTGGACATAAATGAGTGCCCCTAGAAAATATTAAAAATAATTTGACCATAGTGACATGTTAAACTTAGCTGTGTCCTGTTATTGACATCACTGGTATCTTCAAACTTATAATTAGTTTGCCTATTTAAAGGTTGTGAAATAGTCACTGTGCTGTTTGGTTTCATGGTATGTACCAAGTTATATATGCATCAAAGGAAGTTACAGATGTTGTTCAAAAGTTTAACCCCTTTGTACATTTTGATGTATGGGTCCATCTTGCTTGTGAGTCACTTACTGCAGTTGGACGTAGCTGTACATCCAGGAGTCCAGCTGGCTTCATGGGCTTGCTCTGGTTGTGGTAGATCAACCTCTTAGATACCAAATTGCAATTGCCATGCTAAGAGAGAGACAGAGGGAGGGAGCTCCTACCATCTCCATCCCCCACGGCCTAATCGAGGAGGACTCATCCGACAAAGAAAACTCTTACCTAGTTTGGTGTATGGTGCTTTTTACACTACAACATAAATAGCATTATAAATTAGCAATCACCGTAATTGCATCAACCTACGGAATAAAATTAACATGTCATGTATCAAAAAGCCACAAAAATGTCCGCTTTGAAAGATGGGGCTCCGAGAAAAAAATTTGCTACATCCTGAAGGGTTTAAAGTCTATCAAGTCTTCCTGGTTGCAGCTGCAAAAGGAAAATTGATGACAAAGTCTGTTGATACGAATTGTAACCAAAGACCTCAGAACAAGTTCCAAAGAGATTAGAGGTGAACTCCAAGGTCAAGGTATATGTGTGTCAGATTGCACCATTCATTGCTGTCTACCAAAGTGGATTTATTAGAAGATGACTGAGGAGTAAACCACTGTGGAAAACAGATCATAAAAAAAGCAAGACTGGAAGTTGCAAAATGCATATTGACAAGCCATAAAAGCTTCTGGGAAAATGTCCTTTGGACAGATGACACAAATCTGGAGCTTTTCTGCAAGTCACATCAGCTCTATGTTCACAGATGCAAGAATGAAACATACAAAGAACAAAACATTGTATCTATTGTGAAACGTGGAGCAGGCTCTGTTCTGTTGTGGGGCTGCTTTACTGCGTCTGGCATAGAGAGCATTGGATCTGTACAGGGTACAATGAAATTTCCAGACTATCAAGGCAGTTTGGAGCTCACTGTGGTGCCCTATCTCAGAAAGATTGATCTAAATTGTATTGAGCATCTGCGAAAGCAGCTGAAACCTGTATTTAGTAATAGCCTTCTATTACATTTCCCTACATGTTAAAAGCTAATCAATGTGGTGAGAAAATTCTTTTAATATATAACCTCTTAATGGCGGTATGAGCGAGCTCAGGAGTGGACCTTGCTCCATTCAGGGCGGGTACCGTCCTTCAGCCAATTCCGGCTATTAGATTGTTTATCTACCATGGTCAACATGACTGTAGCATCTAGGAAGTGATACAGAAGGGGGTGCCAAGGTCTGCAATTTTACTGAAGGCAGGGAATAATAGGAGGGCCGTTATTTTGCACTATTTTAGCAATCACCGTAATTGCATCAACCTACGGAATAAAATTAACATGTCATGTATCAAAAAGCCACAGAAATGTTTGATTTGAAAGATGGGGCTCCGTGCCAGAGAACAAAATTTGTTACATCCTGGGAAAATGTCCTTTGGACAGATGACGCAAAGCTGGAGCTTTTCTGCAAGTCACATCAGCTCTATGTTCACAGATGCAAGAATGAAACATACAAAGAACAGAACATTGTATCTATTGTGAAACGTGGAGCAGGCTCTGTTCTGTCTTGGGGCTGCTTTACTGCGTCTGGCATAGAGAGCCTTGACTCTGTACAGGGTACAATGAAATTTCCAGACTATCAAGGCAGTTTGGAGCTCACTGTGGTGCCCCATCTCAGAAAGAATGATCTAAATCGTATTGAGCATCTGCAAAAGCTGCTGAAACCTGCAACCTGGAGAAGACACCTTCACACCGAAGACGAATGGAATGGGCCAATACCTGTGAACAGGGGCAGAAGTCTCATTGAGCGTTACAGAAAGGGTTTGTTTGTAGTGATTGGCTCAATAAGGTGTGCAGCAACATATTTAGGTAAGGCGACCATCATGTTTGCCTAGGACAGTTTCATTTTTTGGTTGAACCACAATTCAAAAGCAATGTCTGACTTTCATTAAATTTATTTTTTCTTCTCTTAGAAAAAAAGTCACGTGCATCTTAGAGAGGTAGAAAATGAGCCCTTGGCCCAGTCTGTAGCTGGAAAAATTGTTATTGCTCTTTAAAAAAAAGAACAATTGTTTTGCTATTTTCTAACCTGGTAAAACCATATCAACTTTGTGTCGCTGGAATTGTACAGATGGGCAAAGTATGCATAAAATGTCCTCTGTGTGACCTCATTGTGCTTCAATTGCTTTTATTTTTATATATATATATATATATATATATATATATATATATATATATATATATAAAAATCCTTTATAAACACGATGGCATAGAGCAAGGTAGATGGAAAAGGTGAGGAAGAAAAATGAACTCGACATAACCATTCCTGCAGCAGGAGCTTAAAGGGGTTGTCTCACTACATGGATTCATTTTTTTTTTTAACATTAGATTTTTATTATGATTTAATATTGTCTTACAGGCATAAAAGGGTAAACTGCAGGGATGCAAACAATGCACGAGAAAAACAAACAGGTACATAATATAACAAGAAAGAAAAGTAAGCCCATGTATCGTCAGTTTAAATTGATTTACCCAAAAACATAAATTCTCCAATAAGTAATTTGTTCTCCATTCTACAAATGTCACAGCTAGATATAGGTAATAGTTAGTATGCACAACTCCGAAGGAATGTGGAAGGGTCATATTATGTCACATAAGGTGAAGTTGCCCAAATTTTCCATTTGTCTTTTTGCTTCTGGATCAAGTGAGGGGGAACCACAAGGGAAAGTTCGCTATGGTTTTTGGGTTTTAAAACCCTGTTTAGGGGACTTCCCTAAAATTGGGGGAAAGATGTGGTTTTTTCCAGTTTTTGAGCTAGGGTTTAATTTCGGTGGCAATGAGGATGTGCTGGAAAACCCGTACGGTAGGGGGAATGGTTATGTCCCCCTTTGGGACATATCTAATAGTGCTAGTTTTGGCTTGAGGTTTAAACTGGGGGAAAAAAAAATTTTTTGGTCAGCTGCCCCAGTTCCGCCCATAGAGCGGGAAAGGACGGGGCCCACGTCCACCACATTGTGCAGCAAGGAGCCAGCACCCCCCACACCCCTCCAAACATTTAGAGGACCCCTGGGAAAAATTTTGGGGCAGGGGGCGAAACGGTGGTTAAAGGGTACCAACGAAGGTAAAATCTTCCTTGTCAGGCAAAAATGATTTTGGCTTTTTGAGGGTTTGGGGGGAAAAAGAGGCCCCGGGCGCCCACCAATCCTCCTGGTAAAGGGATTTAGAAAGTTCCTTTTCCCCATTTGGGACATAATCAGGTTTGGGTTTCTACATCCATCATCATTATGTGGAAATAAGCTGCTGCGAGCCCTTTGAAAAATTGGGTGCCCCCAAAAAATCTGAGAAGGGTTTGTTTTCCCCAGCGAGGGAGATGACCCAGGTAAAGAGGAAATCGCATGCCTGTTTTTGCAGGTACACAAAAAATTGTGATTTTGGAAAGGGAATTATTGGGAGGAAAAAGGGTCTGCAAAAAAGATTTAAAAAGATTCCGTCAGAAACAGGTCTTTCCCAAAAATTAAGATCCCGCTTGAAAACCATAAATCCAAGGGGGGGTCTGGGATAGCACCATATAAAATTGGGAAAGGGGGGATTGGTCTTAAGCGATGGAAAAAATTTTTTTTCGTGGGCATGTGCTTTGGGGCCAAGTTGTGGGCCCGGGTTTTCGAAATAGCTAAACCTTTTAATGTGAAGGGGTTTAAATGGTTTTGGGGGGAAACCCCAAGTTGTATGGCCAGAGGTAGTCTTTCATAAAATCCCCCCGGGACAAGGGTTTTTGGGTTTCAATTTAAAGGTCCAGTGAAAGGGGATGGGCATTCCGGGGGTAGAATTTTTGGTTTAAGATTTGATGAAATTTTTGTTTGTGATAGGTTTTGGGGAAATGCCATTCCTCCATACTGGTTTTGGGTTGGGAGAAGGGATGGTTTTTTTAAAAAGGGGTCTACCCGAGTCCCCTATAAAATTTTTAAAAAAAGGGGTTGGAGTTTTGTGTTTTTGATAGTTGCCGGAATAATAAAAAGGGAAGTGCTCTTGCTTGGTTTCAGAAAATTGGGGAGAAGGGGGCATTTTAGTGAGATAATTTTTTGTATCCAGGGGTATAGGAAAAGGGCGAAATTGGAGAAGTCAGAGACCCAAAGCTAATAGGGTCATCCCCCAAATTTGGGTTTTATCTTTGGGTGAGGTTAGGAAAATTTTTTAAACCCCAAATATGTAAGAGAGGTTAAAACCTATAAAAATTTAGGTGAGATTAAACGAGCTCGGAGTGGGTGGGGGGGCAATAAAAAGGGTAGAATTTGAATAGTAGATTTAGTTTGTTTATTTTGGGATAGAGAACCTCTGAATAGAGTTGGAGTATCTCCAGTAATTTTCAGGTATGGGTCTCCGGCTGCCCACATATGTGGGGAATTTTCATCAGCATATAAGCTGGCCTTATGGGGTATGACCCCAAAGACCCTAAAACCGCAACCCGGGAAAAGGACTGTCTGTCATTTCGGGAAAAGGTTCTAAGACAGGTTTTAAAAAATTAAAAAGGGGGGATAATGGGGATCCCCGGCGGGGGAAACCCTTCGGGAATTTTAAATTAAATTTTAGAGGAACCCTGAAGAAATTCACAGTTGTGAGGTTTAAAGTATACAGAGCGGTGATTGCATATAGATGGGACCAGTGAACCTTTTTTTACCCCAGTACTTCTCTCGTGTAGGACCAGGGTAATCCCGGGCCCAAAAACTTTCTTCCAAACGAGGGAAAGCAGGGGTGAAGGGGGCTTATTTGAATTAAAAGGGAAATTTCAAGAGATTAAGGACTCGTTTGATCCCCTTCCCCAGTCTGTCTATTTTTTCACGGGAAAACCACTTGGTCAGGATTAATTAGGGTGGGGAGGGGGCTTGTTTACCCTGTTGGCAATAATTTTTGGGAAATAATTTGGGTTTTTCCGTATTAAGTAGAGAAATGGGTTGTGTTGGGAAAAATATTCTTGAGGGGTTTCCTGGTTTGGGGATGGTCACAATTGTGGCTTTTCAGATCTCGCAGGGGGTTTATTTCCCAGTAAAAAATGAGTTAAAAAATATTAGAATTTTTGTGGGTTAAGAGGAGAAGGAAAGAGTTTGTTAAATATTCATTTCTTAGTTCTCAGGCCCTGGGGACTTATTCAACTTTTGTGATTAAAAAGGGTTTTTTGGGAATTTTTATGTGGGGTAATAGGAGAGTTGAGGGGGTGTTTAAATGTTCACTGGTAAAGGTTGGTAAGGATATTTTTTGAGAAAAGGGTTGGGAAAAGTCGCTTTTTAAATGCGGGTGGTTGAGGGGTTTGGGGGCACTTTGAGGTTAAAAATAAAACCTTCCCAAAAAAAACTGGGCGAAAAAGTTCGCCAAAAATGTTGGGGATTTTGTCAAATTTTTCCGGGCCCTTTACTATGGGGGGAAGCAATCCTAGATTGGCTTGGATATGTTTGACCCTGCGGGCGAGTAATTTTCCCCGGGGCCCGGGCTCCTTGCAGGGAGAGTTTTTATCGGAGCTTCGCTAGGGGAATCGATTTTTGAAACTAATGGTTTCAACTTCTGCTTTAGGGAATGTAAAATTTTTTGGGTGACACGGGGATGGGGGTTTTTTTAAAAAGGTCCTTTTGTGATGTGAGTTTTGTCCGGATTTTCGTTTTTTGTTCCCCTTTTTTTTCCTAACCCCTTTTCCCTAGATGCAATTTTAGAAAAAAAACCCCTTAATGAACGTTTGTGAGCACCAGAGCGTTGCGGGGGGCGGGAAAACCCAGGCGGTATTCAAGTCAAAATATTCTTGTAGGGTGTTTCCCGATTTTCCCCCACAAAATGGGTGTGGATTTCAACATTTTTGTTATTTTAAACTCAGGGGGAAATAGTTGGGGGGGGGGTTTATCCCCTAAAATTTAGGAAAGTAGGGGGGGGGTCGGACCAAGTCCTGTGTCCTATTTTGGATGACAGGATATTTGGTAGGGTTTGGGCGGTTTGGGTTAAAAAAAAAACCCATCGAGAATTTCGAGTTGGGTTTGGGGGGAGAAAAAAAATGTTTTAGTGAGATTGCGCCAAAGGGGGAAAGGGAAATCTTCCATTGCTATAGGGGTTTGAGATCTTGTGTTTTTAAAAAGGGGGGTTCCCTGAACTTTTCTATGGGTATTCTATTACTAAATTAAAGTCTCCACACAGGATGAGATTATTTTTGTGAAGTGATTTTTTGGGTTTAGGGAAACCCAAATTTAGAATTTGAAATCAAGGTTGCTTTTTTATTTGGGGGGCATTTTAAAATTTGGCAATGGTATATTCTTTTTGGGGAAATTTAAAAGAAGTGGATGTTTTTTATTTTTTACCCTTGTCGTCGATTTAAAGGATTTCTTAAAATGAGAAAGAAAGGGCGGTTTTCTTTAATGAGAATTCCCCAAAATTTCCCCGTTTTTTCTGTGTAAAGGGGGTGGGGGGGAATTGTTTGGGAAAATCTTTATGTCTCAATCGATGAGAGTTTTTGTTTAAGTGGTCTCTTGGGACATATAACATCTGCTTTTGATTCATAAATCTCTCCATAGAATGGCCTTTTTTAAAGGGGGTTTAGCCCTAACATTTAAGGACTTTTTTGATCCCCATTATTACAGGTGGGTGGGTTGTGGACGGTTCTGATCGGTAAAAAAAAAATCGATGGGGGGAGAGGAGTGGGAATACAACATACAGTTACTTGGTACATGGCAGCAAACGGAAAAAAAACGAAAGCTTTTGCTTTTTAAACACCCAAAGAAAAACAACTTAGAACAGAAACACGAACGTAACAGTAATTAGTAACAGTAACAGCAAGGGGATAAAACAGGTGAGGCCAACAGTCTTGTGGCAGGAGGACCCCGCACGTGTGCCAAGCATGAAAAACACCATGAAGAGAGAAAAACTTTTGGGAGGGTAGGGGGGGGGATGCCCCGGCCCGGAAAATCAATATAGGTTTAGGGGGTCGTGAGGGGGAAATTCCCTGTTTTCTCGGCCTATGGGGTAATACTTGGGGGAGGTTTTGGGTTTTGCGGGGGTGTTGTGGAGAATGATTAGGTTCCATGGGTTAGGGTCTTTAACCATGTCGGGTAGGGGAGAGGGTAGTGGTATTGTTTTTGTGACGATTACTTAACAGGAAAGAGGGTTGGGATGTCGTGTTCGGATGGATCTTGGTTTTTGGGGGGAAAAAATTCTTTTGTTTAGATGGTTTCCCTGCTGAAGGCCCGGGGAAAAGATTGCAACGTCCTTGTATTTGTAGGTAAGGGAGGGTGTTTACTAGACCCCTGGGAAAGTATTTTTTTTAAAGAAGTTTTTTTAGAAGGGACATCTCTTGGAACTAAAGGGATGAAGGTGCTTTTTTTGGGGAGGGGTGGATGCGATTCAATTGTAAGGGCCAAATTTGGGAAGCCCCTGGGAGCATTGGGCCCTTTAAAGTCCTGGAGAAAAAAGGTTGGAAAAGGTTTTGGTGAGGGATCTGGGATCAAGGTACGATTTCTCTTAGTGACCTATCCTTAGGTCTAAAAATTTTTTCGGGTTTAGCTTTTGAATTCTCCCTAATGCGGTTTGGGCGTTCAAAAGCGATTTTGGGGGTTTGAAAATTTTGACATTTTATGCTCTAGGTGTCCGTTCTCGATACTAGGGACTGTATATCAGCTTTAAATTTCCCAACATCTGTGTTTGAATCGGTTTGTAAATCTTCTCGGAAGGAGGAGAAGAGGCGTTGAAGGGTTGCTTCTGGCGGGGGCCCCTCTCCTTGCGTTTGGGAGTCCAGGGAGTTTGAAGTAGGTGAGGTCGCAGAGAGTGGGGGAAAAGGAATACGGGTTTATGAGGAGGGCTGTGTTGTTGACGTGGGGAAAAAATTCTGTAAGTTTTTTGACGGTTTTGTTTTGGTTTTTCTTTTGGGTTTAGTGCCGCCATTGGGGGTTGGGGGGGCCTAACCCCGGGGTTGTGAGTAAGAGAGGATTAATAGGTGAGGGGGTTGTTTAAAACCGAGTTACTACCCTTTTTCCCCTTTTTTTCCCTTTTTTCCCTTTTCTCTTTTTTTCTCCCTAGGTTGATCTCTGTGTTTTCAGGTGGGGGGGTTTTCTTCGGGTACACGCCTATCGTGGGGTTCAGGAAAAGACTTGGGGTTTTTCCCCAGCAGGTCTGGTTAAAGTATGTGAAAAACCGAGAGAGAAGCCCGGCGTTTATCTGAGGGGGCTTTGGGAGTCTCCTTTTATGTATATTTAATTATTTTATTTTATTTATTTTTTTTTTTTTTTTTTTTTACATATATTAAGATTTTTTTTTTTTTGGTACCTTTTTGGGGCGGGGAAAGGGGGGGTAGTATAGTTAGGGGGTGTTAGGGGTTTTTTGGGCTGTGGGGTAGAAGAGGGTGATTTCCCACGGTGAGTTCAGCAGGAGGAAAATTTTTTTGTGTGAGACGCAGAGACCCATCCTAGTCAGTTTAAGATTAAGGGACCAAAAAGTCAGGTGTGCGCGAGGGGTTGTTATTTGAAGGGTTTTGGCTCTATAGAGGGTGTGAAAGAACGCAGACCCATGGACTGCAGAAGTCAGTGTCTGGGGAAAGCTTTAGTGGTCCTGGGTTCACCAGTTGGCCCTTTGTTCAATGGCGCAGCCCCGGGGGGGGGTTACGGGGGGGGAAATTCCACTGGTAGTGCAGGTTTTTTTAAATGAAAAAAGAGGCCACCTCGTGCTTCAGATGTCAGGTCGGCGGCTGTCCTGTAGCTGCGGCTGTCGTGGGGATGACTGCCGCCGGTACCTATTGTCTCGGGGACCCGTGCCGCCGCGCCACGAGGCTTAAGTCTGTGGTCAGGGAAGTTCCCCACTGCGAGGGGGTGGGGTGAAGTGCGGGGTGGCGGTAAACCCCGAGCAGGATGCAAATTCGGCGGGGTTGAGGTGTGGTCTTTAGTCCCGGCGCATGGTGTTATTGCTTTCGGGGTTTTTTCGGGTAAGCACGGGGGGCGCTCTCGGGGGCAAAGGTAAAAAACCTGCAGGAGGGATCGGAGTAGTCGGGGGAGGTCCCCCAGATTTGGGGTGTGCAGAGGGGAGAGGTGGGGTTTGGAGGGACGGCGTAATGGCGCTGCGGGTTCAGGAAGAAGATGGGGCCAACTTTCTCCGTCTAGCGACGGGGGGGAAGTTTCGGGGGGATATATGTGAGGGTCTTAAAGGTGTCACACTGCGGGCCCCCCTGATCAAAAATTTCTGTAGTGTATTTTTGGCAGATGGAGAGAGTCAGAGGTGGAGACAGTGGTGTTTTAGGTGCAGCGCCGCGGGTAGCAGAAGGGAAGCGACAGTGAAAATTTGGGCCCCAAAAGGCCCCTGCCCCTGTCGTTCACTTTTAGGTGAGTGATAGAAAATGGCTATGTGGGCTCCCCGGATAAAATTTTGGTCCCTGGTTTCAGGCCAGGAGTCAGGGCTGCGTGGTGGTAGGTCGGGGGGACTTATTGGTATTCCAGGTAGGCCGGGTGTGTGTAGCCGGGTGATGGCGCAGGTCTCCGCGGTCGGTCACTCGGGGCCCGGGCCCCCGCTGTCAGGAAAGGGGGTTTGTTTGTGAGGGCCGCCGAGATCCCTGCGGGCGGGGTATGGCTGGGAAGTGGGCGCGATTCCCCGGTTTTTTTGGTACCCCGCGGGTCTGGCGTTCGTGTTTTTTGATTAGGAGGGTCGGGAGGGCAGGCAGGGCCCCCCCGAGTTCCCCGTGGGGCGCGCCAAGGGGGTATGTTGTGCCTGATGTCGATCTTTAACTTTTTTGGTGGGGGGTTCAGGTTGTGATCCCGGTAGATCCATGAGGATTCTGATGATTCGGTTTTGAAATAAGGCTATTTGGGCCTTTATCCCGGGTTTCTTGGAGCTCTCTAAAAGGCGTCCCACTCCTGCTTCCGGCACCCCCTCTAATGGATTCTTTTTTCCTCAGTCTGTTTTCTTGGTTTCATTTTGAATCAGGGGCGGTTTTTCTGGTTCCACTAGGCTGCAGTAGAAGCCCGGTTGTGCTATAGAAAAACCCGGCTGGGGCCCATCAAAAGAGATTTAACAGGTCTGTGTATAGCAAACCCGGTGGCGCCCATCAGGAGAGAGTGAAAAAGGTCTGTAGTATGTGCCAGTATGGGGTTCAGGGGAGAGTGAAAGGTCTGTAGTTTGCAACCCGAGGACTGATGAGCCCATCAGAGGGGAATCTAGGAATAGGTGGACATGGTTTAAAAAAACATATCGAAAAATGACTTGTTTTTTCAAAATCTTTAATTGGGGGTATTTTGACCAATTGTGGATCGGATGCAAAAACTGAATTATTGGATATTTTTAGAAATCTTTCTTTTTGTTCAAGGTTTGCGTGTGTTAAGTCGAGCGCCAAATGGGATAATAATCCTGTTTTTGGAGGAATGGTTTTTAGTTTTAATCTCCAACTTTTGTAAGTTAATGAAGGGCGGGAAGAAAAATGTGGTTTACGTACTAGGCCACAGGTGCTAAGATTTTTGCATATTTTGAAAACTTGCTGCAGAATGGATGTGACACATGCACTTATGAATGAGGCGTAGCCCTTATTCACACAGCTTCTTTTCCTGTTTTGTTTAGGCCCATGTGAATCTAAAAAAAAAAAAACCCCAGTATATATACATGTACTCACAAAAACTTAGGGCCATTTGGGTTTTTTGGGTTTAAATTTTTGTCAACGGTAACTAACTAAAAGAGCCATCTCTTCCCCTTTTTAGCACTCGTCCAATGTTCAGTGTTTCGGACTCTCCAACTTGTGATCTTAACAAGGGGCTTAAAACTGTTTGGGAAGTGGGTCATTTAAATTGTTGTTTGTATCAAAAAGATTAAACACGTCTTTATTTCTTACTTTAACACATTTTGAACGTTTTTGACAACTGGGAAAGAAGCTGCTCGTACTAAAGGCGGTTTAATTGGAGTGCAGTTAAAACTGCACCAAAATGGCGCTTTGCTAAAGCTCCCCAATGGCAAAACTCACAACAGATGTTTGATAAATTTAGGGAATCAATTTAAACAGTCCTCCTCATCCTGCTGTTCACATTCTGACATTGTGAGACCAAGGCAACACCTTACAATTGATCAACAGTACCTCACCAATGTGAGGCTTCAAGCAGGATGTTCTCAGACGGAAGTGGCCACTGACCTTAAGGGTACGTTCACACGGCGTAATTGCGGCACATACAGAACGCACTGCAACACGCTAGGTGTTGCGGGAGTCGCGTTGCTCAGCGTGCACTCCCAAAGCACGGGGGTGGGAGGGGGAGTTGGGGCTTAGGTTAGCCCACCGGCCCCATAGACATTCATTATGGGCGGTGATTAATTGACATGTCGAGGCGTAATCCATAGTTCTCTGAGTAGTGGATTACCGTAATTGTGGGGCACATTTCGCGGCGAAATGCACCCGTAATTACATGGCAAAATAAGCCGTGTGACCATACCCTACGAGTATCACAGAATGTCATCAGCAGGTTCTATCAGAGAGACTGGAAGAGTCACAGAAAGGCAAAGAAGCAGCCGTCCTTTGGCTCCATCACACATTGATGACCGTTTCATTATAACCAATGTTCCCCTTTTGTACATTGCTTGCTGGGTTTGTCTCTCTATCTTCCCTCTGTGAGCTGATAGTGACAGTGAGGATTGCTTGATTGTTCTGTTCACTACTATAGTCTGAGGTGTGTTATTAGCAGGACCTGAAAAGCCAGAGGAAAGCTGAACACCCTCTCGCCATGCAAAAAAACCCCAAAAAGGTTTTAACTTGTCATGTATTGCTCGTTATTGCCTGTTGATATAATCTTATCTAGGGAACCATATAGCAATTATTGGTCATTACCTAATCAGACTACACACAGATCAGCCTGCTTTGTCATGCAGGAGATCTTTCTCTTTACTATCACAGCTAGAAAAGGAAAAGATTTTATATGTAATTTTTAATTGCAAAGGACGGTTGCAATAAAAAAAAAAAAAAAATTTGTATCCAGCACAGTTAAAATCGAACAGTTTTTAAAGGGAACCTGTCACAGGTTCTGTAAGATGCAGCAGTTTCAGAGCATTTACCCCTCAAATCTTATTTAGGAGTAGGTGTTAGCTCCACCCACCAAAGGCTAGCTCCGCCCACTGACAGTTATTCACGTTTCTACCTATTCAAAGTAATAGGTTTATCAGTTGAGGTGGGTGGGGCTAGTCACAGATGGGCGGGGTTTGAAAAACTGACACTGAAGGACTCTTCGAATGACTTTTCTGGCTGAAAACTGCAGATTTGAGCATTAAATACACGAGAACCCCAGCATCTTACAGAATAAGGGACACAGCGCTGGGAACGGCAGGTCTGACACCGGCTTGTGCTATCCTCAGCAAGGGGGGGCAAAAACTATGTGACAGGTTCTCTTTAACTATGTTGGATATAAAGTCTTTTTGCACAAGGACTATGGCACCTGTAGTTTATGGAGTAGGCTCAAATGGAATATTACACTTAACCTTATTTTTCTTCCACCGCATATGGACAACAAACGATTACCGTATTTTTCAGACTATAAGACGCACCTCGGTTTTTTGAGGCGGGAAAATAGGAAAAAAAATGTGATCACTTTTTATTCCAATTTTTTGGGGATATTAAATGCCCAAAAATCCACAATTTTGTGTTTGGAATTTTTTGTCTTCTACGGTGTTCAGTATACAAGATAAATGTTTGTAATAGATCGGACTTGAATGGACGCGGCGATACCAAACGTAACTTTTTTATTATTTGGAGCAGCCCATCCCTGCTCCTAGCTGGGCCTGCCGCCTGTACAGAGTGGCCGACCCCAATGACCAGCCACCACTGCCCGAACCCACCAAGCGCATGCGGCCCACACCAAATACTCTCAGGCAGACAGGAGTTCCGCGACGCTGCAAAGAGTCGGCGGCGTGGTTTAACCCTTTAAACCCCACCGCCGGCTTCCCGCAGCATCGTGGCACTCCAGTCTCCTGCTGGCCTGAGAGTATATTCGGACTATAACATACACCCCTGTTTTTCCCCCAAATTTGGTGGAAAAAAAGTGCCTCTTGTAGTCTGAAAAATATGGTATTTGTAATTTTTGTAAAAAAAAATAAAAATCAGCCAATATTTACAAAGTTCCCCTCTGAAAGCTTTGAGATAGCGAGGCTTGCTTGACGCTTCTCTTCCAGAGCCATGAGGGGTGTTAGCAGGATGTAGTAGGTGTGAAGAAAGCTGGAAACCTCCAAGTGCAGAAAAAGATGAACCCATGAGTCTTTGATGCCTGGCTCTGGTCATTGCCTTATTGTTCTCTAGACAAGCATATATAAACATCAGAATAGACGAAAAGAGCGATCGTCATTATTTACAGGGTCATCTCATTATATATCAGTCACAAAGTAGTTCTGGCAGCCCCAAAAGTTTTATCTTTATTACAGCTAGAGAAGGGCAAGATTTTATATGTCATTTTAAATTGCACAGAATTGCCCCAAAAATTGTTTTCCAGAAATATAGATTTAAAGGGGTTGTCTCATCTCAACGTTTCATAGGATGCATGAATGAAATAATGCTGCTTTGCTCTGTCAATTCCTGGTCAAGCTGTCTGTAATTCGCATATGAGCTCTGTGTATTCAGACCTCTGCTAATTAGACAAATCGCATGCTGTCAGGACCAGGGAAGCTTCTGAGGTAAACACAGTAATTACTGTCTTTTGTCTGAAAGATCAGATAACAAACAAGCTCTCAGGCTGCCAGCAGTTCTGTGCCTGGACCTGTGTGATGGTGTCACTCCCTGCTATCAGCTAGAACAAAGAGCATGGGGGGGAGAGTACACAGGTGGGTCTCTTGGGGAACCAGAGAGTGGACAGAAGGTTATAAAATCTCTTGTAGCTACTTAACAAAAAAATGATTATATTTGGAAAACTTCTTCATTTAGTAATCCCAACATGTTGAAAGCTTTTCTTTGTTGCGAGACAACCCCTTTAAACAAAACTATCCCTTTTTAATGTGTCCCTTTAAAGCTTCCATGATGTAACCGTATGTTATGGTCATGGAGTATTAAGGGGTCAATACTGTTGACCTATGCTTAGGCCAGAACATTAGGTCCTGGGAGGTCCAGCTCGACACCTCCACCACGTAGTACACACAGACATATGCAGTTCTGGGTTGATTACGGACGACGCTCTTATCCCGGGTGCTCATTTTCTGGGTAAAATAAGGTGCAATCCAAGTGTCAATATAAAAATATTCAGGTTTATTCATAAACGTACATCATTCAGACCTGCAGCCAATGAGAAATGTCCAAAGTACCAAGCAAAACAAAAAGTGATTCTATTAAATCATACAACACTTTGTACTGTACAAAGAAAACACTTTAAATAACCAAGCAAAAATATACACAAATTATAGATCATTTCAGAAGAGAAATTCACATCCGTTATTTTATAAAGCTTTTTTTTTTTTTTTTTTTTTAATATATATTTTTTGGGGGAGCTCATCCTCTGTTCTTCAATCCGATCGATCCTGGCAAGCTGGAGAATGTGAAAAACAAAAAGAAAGGCCACAAACTAATGTACAGCCTCGATGCATCGGCTGTAGGTTCAAGTTCTGGAGAGTAAAAAAAAAAAATGCAACATGTAGTGGTACAGTATAGAAGAGGAGCAGCGAGCGGCAGGGTAACACGCTGAGGGGTTCTTTAAAATTTAAGGGTTTTTTTTACTATGTGCTGAGCAATTTACTATAGGAAGGGGAATCATGTTTGGGGTTCAGATAAAAAAAAAAAATGGGGCTCTGGTTAGAAATAGGCTGCAAATCTGTGAAAAACTTTGGGGTACGTCAATCATGGCAACTGCATTAGAATTCTGGCACGGTTTGCACCACAATACTGGCGCCCATGCTTTATACCACATTAATGATGTGTTTTAGCCACTTCTGTGCATTGTTTGACAAAAGGAACATGGTCTTGCTTAGTGTGCGACGTGGTGTCAAAATTCTGGCGCAGTTGCCGGCGTAAATTAATGATGTAAACCAGAGTCCAAACCTGCGGCAGATTCATCACATACCTGATAAATCTGCCGCATTTTAAGACTGTAGTATAAGGACGTGTTCACACAGTGTGTTAGATCCAATCTTGGATCCATTTTTAGATGCGTGTTCGGGTCCGTTTAGGGTTCAAAACACAGATCCAAACACTCATCTAACAACGTGCAGTGTGATCCCCATTGCTTTCAATGCAAAACCCGCATCGGCGTTCAGACGAGTGATCTCCGATGCGTTTCATTGCGTCTTTTGTATCCGTTCAGAGAATTCTCATGTCAATTCTTGATCCGAAAGACACAGAAGAAGCTCTATTTAAAACTATAGGGAGCGATCCTGCTGCAGCCAAAACGCATCCAAACAGCAGCTGCGTGTTGGATGCGATTGGCACAGCGCTTTTGGATGCGATTTTCAGCGTATGTTTACGCCGTGTGTGACCATACCTTAAGCTAACTCCGTTTATTTTAGATTTTGGACAGCATTACTAATACATTTACCCTCTTTTTTTTTTTTTTTTTTTTACTTTCTTTTAACAAAGTGAGGACAAGTTAAAAGTGTCCCTCTTGTTTCCACAAGCTTGAGACATCACCAAAGTTTTAAACTGATAGGTCAAGGACCCAAAACCTCCACCAACTAAAACAAAGGAGGAGAAGCCCCTGCTCTTTTAACCCAGGGAGCATGTCCAGGGTCAGCAAACCTAGCAGTGCTTATGTCATTAGCCAAGTCATCCAAAAGAGGCCAGGAGGGCACAGCACCCAGCCAAGCACTGGAGGTTACGGGACCTCAGCTAACTAAGGGCGCATCCCCACGGCATAGTACAAATACCGGCAGATTCGCCGGCTGGTTTTTGTCCCGTTTCGCGGCTGTCCCCACGGCGGCGGCGGCTTTTCTCCGCGATGAGCCCATCCCCCTTCGTATTAAGAAGCACATATTTTGTCTGGAAACCGGACGGAAGATTGTGCTTCTATAATGTTTTGCGTCCGGACCGCGGGCAGAAAAACCGCCCGACGGAAAACCCGTGCGGTGGGGACCGCTGCACAGGTTTTCCATAGAGCACCATTGTGCTCATTTTCGGCCGGATTTTCAGGCGGACTGAAAAACAGAAAACCGGCTGAAAAAACGGCCGAAAACCCTAGCCCAGGCTACATGCCCTAAAACTACTGCTGTCACAAGTTGTATTTTTTAGTTATTAGTCATACTTCACTGATGAATGCACATAAAATAAGTGGTGTCCTGTCTTCACTTCCGCTCCCAGGACCGATAAATATCACTGGATGTTCATTCTATAGAGCTTTGCCCTTCTGGCAGCAGCTCCCTCGATGGAACAGCAATAAGGAAAACAGGTTGTCATCAGGGAAATCATTGCTGTGTTCCTAAGGGTATGTTCACACGGCGTGTTGGGTCTGTGTAACACCCAACTGGACTCTCACACGCATCTAACAACTAGCAGTGCGATTTACATTGCTTTTAATATGAAGCACGCATTGGCGTTCACACGAGTGACCTGTCTCACTGCGTCTTTTGGATCCGTCTCTCGACGCGTCAGTTCTTGATCCGGACGATGCAGCAGGAGCCCTATTATAAACTATAGGGTGCGATCCTGCTGCATCCAAACACGCAGGTGCCTGTTGGATACGTGTTGGAGCCATTTAGGATTGATCCGATCGCCGCTGCGTTTTTGGATGCGATTTTCGGATCAAATACGGATCCAAAAACGCTGTGTGAACAAGCCCTAAAAGAACACAGATCCACCACACCTATGCACTGGTTTTATTGGGGTCTTCCTGCCCAAACCCGTGCTATTTCTGAAGGAAAGCAGCCCTCTAGATCTTATCCTGAACCACCTTTTTTTTTTTATTTTTTTAAAGCCCCTAACAAAAATCCATTTCCCGCTTGTCATATATATGACTTCATTACATGCAGTGTTCGGTAACTGCAAACTTTGGGTCCTATTTATCAAAGTTGCCTCCCAATAAGACTGTCCTTGTGGCTCATAGCAACCGAAGCGCAGCTTTCATGTGTTCTACTGCTCGGGAAAAATGAAAGTTGCTATGGACAACAGCGATAGTCTTACTAATAGACAGTTTTGATAAATGGCGCCCATTGCGCTTTATCTGGCACTTCATTAATCATCCACTTCATCTCCCACAATGCACCTCCAATACAATTACTGGGAGGGGGCGCGTAAGCTCCTGCCATTTGAAGTAAACCTATTACAATGGGTGGTTGGAGGAAGGGCACATATAACCCCAGGTGAAGACATGGACTTCATAGAGGAGGGTCACTTTTAGATAAACTGGAGGAGTATAAGGCTATGTTCACACGGCTTATTTCGGGACGTATTTACGGACGTATTTACGTCCGCAAATACGTCCCGAAATACGTTTCAAATAATGAACTCGCCTCATTCACACGAGGCGTATTTTCGCGACGTATTTGCGGGCGTAAATACGTCCGTAAATACGATCGTAAAATAAAGTCCCCTGTCACTTATTGAGGCGTATTTTGCAACTTAAATCCCCATAATAAAGAATGGGGAATGTATTTACGACGCGAAATACGCGCCACACGTTGTGACACGTATTTGAAATGTATTTGCGGACGTAAATACGTCCGTAAATACGTCCCGAAATAAGCCGTGTGAACATAGCCTAATATTTCGGAAGATACTTATCATTACAAGGAACTCTACCCTAATAAGCTTTAAACTATACAATATGCAGTGACTGAGCACCAAAATAAACGTGAACCTGTCCAGCAGCATAAACCAAGGGGGAGGCCGGGTCCTGTCAGAATTTTATATACCCTGTTTCCCCAAAAATAAGAGTCTTATATAAATTTTTGCTCCTAAAGTCACACTAGCTCTTATTTTCAGGGGTTGTCTTATTTTTCCATGAACAAGAATTCACATTTATTGTTGAACAAAAAAAAAACAAAAAAAAAAACATATATTAATATACTGCAGTGATTTCATCACAAACATCAGCATAAGCAGCCAAACTCTGAATTTCATTAAAAAAAATGCACTAGGTCCTATTTTCGGGGAAACAGGGGTATGAGTGAACCTTTATGGCTAAACCAGCTCCTGCCTCGGTGGATGGACAAAGGCCAATACTGTGACAGCAGAAGAACATTTAAGAAAACACTGTTCCCTCCAGCAACGCCGCCTTTTAGCCCCGTCCTTAATCCCTGCTTACATCTGAAGCAGTCAAGGCGCCGCTTTCTCAGGTGCTCACCTATAAGAGCATAGTCAACCAAGACTCAGAAACCATCCCCACACCCATTGTTTTATGCTTACTGGAAAGCAATGCTTGCAAGACGCTACTAAATTAAAGGGGTTGTCCACTTTTTTAAGGGCTACTACAGGGCATAGTCTGTAAGCAGGGGGTGAGAGGTAAAGGGAAACACATAAGACACACAGTAATCACCTCGATACTGACATTTGTTTGGCTGCCGGTCCTTTCCCTGGTTCTTCTGTTGTCTTCCAGCTGTAGCCAAACATCATGTCACCACTGCTTAAAGGGGTTTTACTATGAGATAAAATGTCCAGCACTGGCTGCCCACAGCGAGTCGGCCATGCATGTGAATGAAGAGGCCAGCAGTCACTGTGATGGGAGCTTCCAAATATGGAGAGCTATATTCGGAAGCTCCCATAGAAGGGAATGGAGAGGATGGCCGCAAGCGCCACTCTCCTCATTCACATGCATCGCGATCAGTGCAGGGGATTTTACCTCATGGTTTTCTCACCATGCTGTTTCACAGAGCCACAGCCACTCACTTCCTGATCAGGCTGTGGGTGGTTCTACAGCAGTGATTGGCACATCAGCTCTGCTATCCCAAGCTGAGCCTGTTACAGTGACATGAGCACGAGGGGGTGGGGGGGTTGTAAACTGTACTGCATACGACTACAGAGCTCTGAAGGGTTAAAACTGGTCAGTAAGTAATGTAAGCACGCTGTACTGGGATAGCATGGTTATACAGGGCTGCTGGAGCAATAGAGAGAGGGTCCATAACTTAGAGGAGGTTTTATCTACTGCTTGCATGCACAAGTTTCCCTATCACATAAACAAAGCAAAATCAGAAAAGCAATGTATTTGGTACCGGTCTTTATTTACATTTGCCTACATATTTAGAGGTAATCACTGTGGTGAGAAAACCCCTTTAAGTTAACCGTTTGGAAGTGAAGGCTCTGACCGGTGACGTCAGGCAAAAGTTCATGACCAATGCAGCGTGACCGTCCATTCGGGCCGGAGCCAGAAGACAACAAAGGGCCCGAGAAGAGGACTGAAGTGCTTTGTTGGAAAAAAAGTTAGTCCAGAGGTGAACTTGTTTTTTCTATTATTTTCTTGGGAGCTCAGCAACATGGGGGAGCAGAGGACATTCACTTTAAAGGAGGGGGGGAGGGGGGTTGTTCCATTTTTGAAAACCCATTTTCATACCCCTTATTATTGAATTCTAAGCTCATCCCCTGCTCAGGATCCTCTCTGTTTGGGTAGAGTGGAGAGTGTCTCTTGCTCTGGAGGACCTGTCCTGCATAACAGGAGACAGCCCCTCGATGTCAATGAGCACAGTGTAATGGCCAATTTCCCCTGTGGTTGTACTATTGGGAAATTGAACACTTGGGGTACGTTCACACAGGGTAATTTTGGCATGCTGCCTATTTGCTCTCTAATACGAGCGAGATGTGCGCTGAAATTACGGTAATCCATAGCTCTCATAGAGAACTATGGATTACGCCTCCTCTCCCTGCTCGTACTATCGTATTGTACGCGCGGGGAGATAAGTGGCATGTCAATTACTTGCGACAAATGCGCGCCGCGAGCAATGAATGTCAATGGAAGTACGCGCGTTCTCAGCGCGAGCTCCCGAAAGACACGATGTAATGCGGCGCGTACTGTACGCGCCTCAGTACAACGTGTGAACATAGCCTTAGGGTGCGTTTACACGGCAATGGACAAATACCGGTCAGGAAATCACGACCGGTATTTGGTCTGTTTCTAGCACGCAGGAGGACGACATTTGTCCGCAGTTTGCGGAAAAAAGCCCTCCCCGTTCGCACCCACATGTTCCGACTGAAAAACGGGCGGCAGAATGAACATGTTCTAAGGTTTTCGGACCGCCGGAGGTGTAGAAAACCGTCCAGTGGAAAATCTACGTATTGGGGACTGCTGCACGGATTTTCCATTAAAGGGGTTGTCTCACTACATTCATTCATCTTATCTCAGTCCTCTTTTCTTGGTTTCACTTTGAATTCAGGGGCGTGTTTACTGGCTTCTACTAGACTGCAGTAGAAGCCAGGCCTGTAGCTATCGCAACCAGTGCCTGCAGCCTATCATGAGAGATTGAACAGGTCTGTAGCTATAGCAACCAGTGCTGGCAGCCTATCAGGAGAGAGAGAACAGGTCTGTAGTTATAGCAACCAGTGCTGGCAGCCTATCATGAGAGATTAAACAGGTCTGTAGCTATAGTGACCAGTGCTGGGAGCCTATCAGGAGAGATTGAACAGGTCTGTAGCTTTAGCAACCAGTGCTGGCAGCCTGTCAGGAGAGATTGAACACGTCTGTAGCTATAGCAACCAGCACTGGCAGCCTATCAGGAGAGATCGAACAGGTCTGTAGCTATAGCGACCTGAGGAGCTGATGCAGCCTATACAAGAGGGGATATCTAGAAAGGTAGGACCTGTAAGGACACATATTGCAAAGTGACTTGTTTTTGCAAGATCTTTACCATAAAAAGCAGCGATCCTTGTAGTGAGACAACCCCTTTAAGTCCATCTCTCCCTCCAGAATGGTCAGGCTCAGCCAGCACAGCTCTTATAGGTATGGGCACCTGGGACTGCTACGTCTGCCCGCTTTCAGGCCATACAGAAGTATTTTTCTGATTTTACACCAGTTTGCTTGAGCTTCAGTTAAGGCTTTGTGGTTTACACAGCAAAAAGAACTAGTTGTTTAACAGCATTTAATTAAGATTCCAAAATTGTGCCAGGACAAGCAGAGCTCCTGGACCGGTAGAACCAGTTTTGCTGTAACCTTCAAGTGGTGTCATCTTGTAAACATGTGAGGTTCGCTCTGATTACCTACCTGTATAATAGGCTGGGGGGGGGGGGGGGGGGAGAGAAAACGCTTGCAATGGTCTCAGAACAGCAAATAAGCCAAGAAAAAACAAAAATGGAGTAAGCAAATTAAAACCCGTGAGATTTGGCTATCGTCAAAAAATAAATAAATCGCTGGAGAGAACACAAAAGTTACACGACATGACTGAAGAACCATGAAGACATCAGGGCGAGGGGCTGCGATAGCACCGGCCACGCGGCCCACCTGTTGGATGACCTCGCGTCATGGTCAGCAGGAAGCCACATGGCGATTAGCCCTTATGTCCGCATGGTTCCCCAGTAACAGACTGGATAGCCTGTGAAGGAGCACACGCCCGGTGCTGCACCAGCAGGGTCACCTGCCTGCACCATTCACATCTGCACATACAGATTTTTGTTTTTTTTGTTTTTTTCTCAATTGCAACAATCTGGCACTTAGAAGTCGGAATAGATTTACATCCGTGCTCTCCTGCAACCTGTAGAAGTAGAAAAGGCTGGAGATTTTGGCCCCGCTTGGAGGCTGCAGGATCGTCACTTTAGGCCAGAGGTTGGTCCTAGGATTGGAGAGGACTCTGGGCTGACCTTTCCTTTCATACAAATTGAAATTGGTCCTGCAGGCGCCTCAGCTTCCAACTGAGTGGAATGCAACTACCGTGAGCAGCAGAAGCCAGGAGGAGTTGTCTCTTAGGCATTTGTCATACGTTTGTGTCCTGCAACAGAGGTTCTTTGCCCTCCCCAGGTGCCGGGGGACTATGGGGATGGCTGTGCCCTGCTCCGTGTTTTTTCCAGTTGCTGCTGCGCGCGTTCAGATTGGTGTGTTCCGGAATAAACAGGGCGACGAGAAGGGCAAGAAGCACCGAACAGGCTCCGAATAGAAACGGGGGTCCGGGGATGATCGAATTCTACAGGGAGAGAAAGAGAAGTCATTGAGGACGATGAGGAATGTATTACAGTAGGGTCACATTCTTATCTGCTGCTCGCTCCATTCAGCCATCATCACTCAACGCATTTTACTGCCCCTGGCAGGTACAATCCCCGCAATACCAATTTTTTAAATGTTTTATTACTTTTTTTTTTTTATAGAAAGTATATTAAAAAAATTTACTTCTTAAATTTGGGGAGGTGAAATGACCAAAAATAACCATTTTATTAACTATTTTTTTATGGTATATTTTTTTCTATGGTGGCTACTGTACGGGATAAACAATGTTATATGTTTATAGTTTGTACTTTTATTGATGGGAAAATACAAATTTTTAACTTCTGCCATTTAAAAAAATTTAATTTAATATTTTCTCTTTTTTTTTTTTAAACATATTTTAACATTTTTGGGGACTTTTAGTCCATATAAGATACAAGGCACAATCACTTGAATACTATACAACAGTACTGCAGGATAGCAGTCAAATATGTCTCTTCTTCCACTCAACTATAGGGAGTGGGTAATAGAAGTACCAAGATGGCAGGCCTGGGGGCCGTCGCTAGGCCCCCCCCAACACTCCCGGATGTCATGCCAACCACAAGCCACCCTGTGATTGCACCATACCCTCAGCCTAACATAAGAACATATGGGTAGATATTGTCATCTCAGATTTGGGCAATCCCTATGTGTTAGTAGGGTCTTTTTTTTTTTTTTAATAATAGATTGATTACAAAGTCCAGCAATTAGCTGTAACTTTTGGGGAAATCTGCCAGTAAGTGTACACCATCATAGGAGAAATTAGGTATTACACTGTCCATAGTCACATCAATATGTAATGGAGGGCAGAGGAAGAGAACCTCTCCCCAAAAAATAGGATTCCCAATAATGGACCCTTCACCAAATTAGAATTTTGTTATAAGCTATATGATAATGGGTATGCTAAACTGGAGAAGCCCTGTAACGTATTAACCCCTTAAGGACCTTACGTTTTTTTTGGGTTGACCCATTCATTTTCCCTCCTCGCCTTCCCAGAGCAATAACGTTATTATTTTCCACCTACATAGACCTATGAGGGCTTTTATTTTGCGGGACAAGACGTACTTTTTAATGGTGTCATTCACCAAAGAATATACTGGGAAACCGCAAAAAAAAAAAATTCTAAGTGGGACAAAATGTGAAATACTGTACTTGCGCCATGTTCAGCGTACGGGATAAATGATGTGGTATTTTCATATATTGGACTTTTTCGGATGTAGCAATACCAAATATGTGCAACTTTATTATTTTATTTTTTTTATCTATAAAATGGCAAAAGGGGGTGATTTGTACTTTTAATACATTTTCTATTTATTTTTCTTTACACATTAAAACTTATTTATTTAACTGTAACTTTGAGTCCCCCTAGTGTACGTCACCATTATTGGCGTAATCCTTTATACAGCCTAATACACTGTAATACAATGCATTATGGTGTACAAAGATGGCGGTTTTACTACTTCCTGCCTAGGCAGGAAGTAGTAAAACAGAAAACATGGCAGCTTCCAGGCTGCCATGTTAACCAATCGGAATCCCGTGATTTCGCCGCAGGGGCTCCAAACGGAGTGGAGCAATGGTGGGCGGCACTGTTTCTCATTGATTTAGACACCGCGACCATATTTGACACAGCATCTAAAGGGTGAAGCACTGGGAAGTACTCATACGTTCAGGATCGTTAAGGGGTTAAAGAGGTTGTTTCACAAAGACAACCACTGTCTATACATCCTGTTAGGTCATAAGAGGGTCAGAGTTGGGTCTCCTGCCCGGGACCCGTATATAAGCCAGAACGGAGATGAGCGACTCCTGTTCTGGTGGATTTGTGCTGTCCTTGTATTACATGGACATTTATCTCGATAGCCTTCATGTACTACTGCTTTTAATATGTGGTGTCCACAGCCACAAAAATGCTTGGCTGGCTGGGCCACGAGGCAACCCCTTTAGGCCCTTCCTGACAGCCGGTCATAATAATATAGTTCTTTTGTTTTTTCCTCCCCACCTTCCAAGAGCCATAACTTTGTTTTTTCATCTACATAGACATGTGTGGGCTTGTTCTTGCGGGACCAAATATAATTGCGCTTTGTTTGCGGGGGTTTTGTTTTTACAGTGTTCAATCCTCAGTATAAATGATGCGTTATCTGTATACTACAAGTCGGTACGATTCTGGCGATACCAAATACGTAGGCTCTTCGTTATGTTTTAGTACTTTAAGAAGTGAGAGAACCAATAACTATTTTTGTTCTTCTACCTACTTTTGATTGGTACCATGGTGGGATACATGAGACTTATTTAAATTTTTGAAATGACCCAAGAAAGAAAAATCATGGCGTTTCAAATCTGTTTCGCCTACAATACTCAGCGGATGGGATAAATGATGCTATATTTTACTAGATCAGATGGACGCAGCGATAACAATTATGTGTAACTTTAAAAAACAAAAATCTGTTAAATCGCAAGGTGGGGGGCGGCTGAATTTTTTTCATATTCAAAGACCTTTATTGAAAATAAAGTAAGTCAACACAATAGTAACATATCAATGGTTCTACAGGATATGTAAATAGATCACATTATATAACTTAAGCGATAGGATTATTTTTTGTTTCGTATCCAGCTTCTCTGGTTGAATTTTTAATATATTTTTTTTTTATACATTTTTTTCCCCTTTAAATACTTGACCACTAAAGGGAGTGATCGTCTGTACACCCTTTCCAATTGTATAGACAATGCAGAAGGTAGTACAAAGATGGTGGTTCTATTACTTCCTGTCAAAGTAATAGAAACCTAAACATGGCGGCTATGGAAGTCTTCATTAGGAGGGGGTTCTGATTGGCGTTGAGGGACGATGTGCGGCACCACTTCTCATTCATTAAGAGGGCGCAGCCACGATCACTGTGGCGTCTAAAAGGTTAAACAGCAGAGATTGGAGCCGGCTTTGTTCTCTGCGGTTAGCGGTGGGCGTCGGCTGCTAATTGTAGCAGGATTACCGAGTAAGCCCACTACATGGGTCCTTACTGTCACCAGGACGTACTCATTCATGGGACGGTAAGCGGTTAAAAGCAGCTATAGGTTATATTTACACAAAGCAGGGTTATTATGTTGGTTCCTGCGATTTAGGGCCACAGGTATGAAAACTGTCTAGGTCGAAAACTTTCTCTCTTGCCCATAGCAACCAATCAGAGCGCCCCTCTCATTTTTCCAAAGCCCTATATGAAATGGACCCTCTGATTGGTTGCCACGGGCAAAAGAGTGAGTTTTAGACCTAGACAGTTTTCATACATGTGGCCCTTAGAGTCTGGCGACAGTATAATGCTTAGGTCCTCACTGCATGTGAAAGGAGCAGACCTATTAGAAGATGTCACCATCTGAATAGTCCTTAAACACACCTACACTAAAAACAGCCTCCATAACCCCAACCGTGGTCACAGTATCCACACTACGGTAACCCCAGTGGTCACTTATTTGAATATGTAAATTAGAGTTAAGCACCTGCTGTGAATGTGATGTCGTCACCTTGTCCCTCGGCTGCGAGTCTCCTATAGGGTTTTCATCTAGTTCCACATGAAAGATGTAAAAGATGAAACCGTACAGGGCAGGTCCGAGTCCATTACATAATCCCCGGATGCCTGTGATCATTCCCTGGACAACACCTGCAACGGCAAGGAAAAAAATAAAATGATTCTCTCTCCACAAAGCCTCGCTATTCAGTCTCGTGCACTGATGAGATCAGGAAACCAGGAGTGGATCTTTTGCACTAAAATATTTTTTGCACAACATTTATTTCCAGGCAGAATCTATTGACCATGAAACCAGGACCTTCTAGAGGTTAAAAATACTGCAGTTACCGTATCAGGTCAACACAGTCCAGAGTGAGATGTTTATCTGGAATTGCCTATTCAATGACAGATTTAGGGCTTGTGCACACGGCATTTTTTGGATCCGTGTTGGATCCGAAAATCATATCCTAAACACATCCAACACGCAGCTGTGTGTTTGGATGCGTGTTGGCTGCAGCAGGATTGCACCCTATAGTTTTATATAGAAGAGCTGCGTCTTTCGGACCAAGAACCGACATGTCAATTCTTGGAACAGATCCGAAAGACGCAATGAGACGCATAAGAGATCACTCGTGTGAACGTCGATACGTGTACATCACACTGCTCATTGATAGATGTATGTTTGGGTCCATAAAGATGGACCTAAATAAGCATCCAAAAACATATGTTCACACGGACCCAACGCACCAGGTGAACATACCCTTATGCATCTGACGTAAGGGTCAAATTATTTTAGCAGCAGCTGCTGAGAAGACCACCAACGCCATGACCAGTTAGTTCCTGGAGTCACTCTTCAGTTTCCATCTCTCATTAATTTTAGTGGAGAGATATAAGGTGCTCCTGGTAAATCCTTAAAGGGGTTGCTCACCTAGTTTCATGTAGATACATTTTTGCAGCTGCTGTAGTAAAAAACTAAAAGAAGAAAAAAAAATTAGCTTTGTAGTCAACCCTGCTCCAGCGATGGCACCGCCGGCCCTCTCTTTCGGGTTTTATGTTGACATCCTGGTCCCGGCAGTTGGCGGCTCAGAGCTATTCACTTACGATCTGTGATTTTAGGAAATGTCACGTAGCTGCGGCAGCCAATCAGTGGTGCCATTCTAACCACCTGGACCAGGAAATGAACAGAGGACTCTGGGGGTCGAGGACTGGGGGAGCCATTGCTGGAACAGAGGTGATTACAAAGAGGTTTTTTCCCTTAAAATATATCTTACCATAGCAGCAGCAATAATTTAACTAAAACTGGGAGGAAACCATTTGCTGTCAACATCAGTGAGATTCCCAGATGCCAGTTCCTACTATTATGTCCCAAATTAAAGGTGTATTTTAACCAAAGGCTTCTAAACTGTCTGGGGTATGGGGTGCTGCGTGGAGGACTAAGAAGCCGAAAATGTCCAGAGGAGTTATGGGGCAGTGGTACTGAGCAGCTGAAGTCATGGGAACCTCAGGATACTGCACTGTACATGACTCCTGCCAAAGATACCAAAGCCCTGTGCATTAATGAGGAAGCCCATGACTCTCACAGCGTCGTATCATGTACAAGAGGTATTGGTAGCCTATGATAACAGTAACGCCACAATGTGCCACCTACCAGGTATTAGCGGTATCCCTGTATACTGTAATGAGCTTTCGGTGCACCTACCTTGCTGGTCAGCATCTGCCGTCCGAGACACCAAAGCACTGACTGCAGGAAATGTAATGCTGGACATGGCAGCGACCGCACCTGCCGCCCACATCATCCTGCAGGGGACACAAGAGGGAACGTAATTACAGGTGTGAAGGACCAAGAGTCTGGTAACATTTCCGGGCATTCATAGTCAAAAAAAAAAAAAAAGGGGAACTACTACTTTTTTTTAAATAATGAAATCACCATTAACCATTAAGGTCTGCCCACAGTAGATGCAGCAGGTCCCCAGTGTATAGGGTCATTTTTTTGGCACTGTTAGGCTATTTCTACACAGCACAGGTTTTCCATCAGATTTTCAGTGGTTTTTAGTATTTAGAAACTTTTCACATAGACTTCAATACTGGTCAGTTTTCAAAGCTGCCAGGTTTAGGAAGACGTTTCAAAATCTGGCAGAAAAATTTACTATTGAAGTCTATGGCTAGGTCTACACAGAATAGGTTTTCCGTCAGATTTCCTGTGGTTTTTAGTATTTAGACTGCCTGAAAAACTCCCCCAAAAAAACAGGCAAAAAACTGATCGGAAACCCAGCTGCTTTGGACAAAAAAAACCCCAAAAACTGACAAAATACTCGGGTTCGACGCGGTTTTTAGGTTTTGGTTTTCAACAAGTTTTTTGTCCTATGCTGTGTGGCCCTAACCTTACAGTAGTGATTTTCGCGGTTCCCTGTGCCAAAACTCTACTAGGTAAGGAAGCTGTAACCAACAGTACTGTTACTAGTGCAGTCACTGACCCTTAGCAGTGATTGGAGGAAGCTTCCAATCCCGGCTGTATAACCCTTTGATTGCTGCCGTCCAAGCCCATGGCATAATCAAAGAGGAATCTCCCTTCTCCGTCATCCTGATTGGGTAACTGAGTTTCCAAATCACCTGATCAGAGCCTGTGCAAACCCTCTATAGTCAGACCTAAACTGAAAAACTGCACCATCTGTGCAGTAAGCCTACTGTTTGGCCTCAGTAGGTGTTGGGGTATGTTCACATGATGTACTGTGGCGTGTACAGTACATCATGTATTTTGGGAGCTTGCGCTAATATATGCGCACTCCCGCGGTGGGTGGGGGGTTAGCAGCCCACCAGCCTCAGACATGCATTACTCACGGCGCGTATTCGCCTCGAATAATTGACATGTCACTTATCTCCCCCCATGTACAATACAATCGTATTGTACGAGCGGGGGGAGGAGGCGTAATCCATACTTCTCTATGAGAACTATGGATTACCGTAATTTCGCGCATCTCACCCGTATTAGAGCGCAAATACGACACGAAATGCACACTGAAATTATGCCGTGTGAACATACCCATACCCTAACGGCAGGCAATGTCATAGTGACACAATGTGTAAAGTAAGGGTATGATCACACGGCGTCTTCAGTCTGTGTAAACATACGTTATTAGACGCGTGTTTGGATCCTTCTATCGGACCCAAGCACGCAGTGAGCAGTGTGTTTTACACTGCTCGCAATGTAAAACGCTCATCAGCATTCAGACGAGTGATCTCCGATGCGTCTCATTGCGCCTTACGGATCCGTTCAAAGAATTGACATGTCAATTCTTGGTCCGAAAGATGCAGCAGGAGCCCTATTATAAACTATAGGGCGAGATCCTGCTGTAGCCAACACGGAGCTGCGTGTTTGATGCGTTTTGGATCCGTTTGATTCTGCGTTTTTGGATGTGATTTTCGGATCCAAAATCGGATCCCAAAACGCAGTGTGAACATCCCCTAATAGTGTGTAGGCGTGCGCTAATGCATTATAAGTGTACAATTAAGTTATGAAATAGCAACCACTTAAAGGGGTTTATTAAAATAATAAAATAAAATGAAGAATGTTAATGAAGCCTGAAAAAAATAAAAATATTTAACATTATAAAAATAATAATATTGCACATGCGTTACATAAAAAACCCAACACATAACAGGTATCTAAACAATCACAATAACCCGTAGAGGTCATTTATTTTGAAATGATAAGGGGTCGTTTATACGGCACAGGACAAATACCGATCTGTTTATCCGACCGGTATTTGTCCTGTTTTCGGGCCATGCCCACGGCCGCCGGGGGACCGCTTTTCTCCGCGGTTAGCGGAGGAAAGCCCTCCCCCTTCACATGTTCATATTCCATCCGAAAACTGGATGGAAGAATGAACATGTTCAATGTTTTTCGGACAGCTAGCAGTCTGAAAAAACCGCCGGGCGGAAAAGCCGTGCAGTGGTGACCACTGCACATATTTTTTTTCCCATTAAGGTCCATGTAAAAGTCTGTCAGCCGGTTTGCAAAACCAAAAACCGTCTGAAAAACAGTGCCGTGGGGAAAAGCCTTAATAGTACATAGGGAAAAAAAATGCAGAATTTTTTTTTTCCCTTTAATATTCACTAAGCAGAAAAAAAATGTACATAAATTAAACAGTAATTTGCATGGACCTCCAAACTGTTGAAAAAAAAAATATTTCTCCAGCGTAAAGGAAGGCAACATAGAGTCTCGACACCACAAAAGTTATGACTGCTAAAAAGCAGAGAGGCAAAAGCGAAAGAAATTATCCAGTCATCAAGGGGTTAAATGCGTTATACTCCTAGGATTCGTTTCCCTGATCTCGGCCATTAGTGCGAGTGTTTCTGCTGTGCAGATCTAGAGGTGTGAACTAACTCATCTGCGGTAAATATATACAGGCTTTTTGATGGAGGAAGTGGTGGGGAAAAAAATGTGGTTCTCTGCTAAAGAACAACCAGCTGCTGTATATATATAGCTGTGGGGGGCTTGAGGACTCCAGCAAATTTAGTTGCGGCGGATTATATATAAAAGTTTAGGCTACTGACTGCCGTGGTTGAGGGCGTGCTTGACTGCATTAGGGCGTGTGCACACATACAGGTAAATCCGACGTGTATTTACAGGAGGATTGGGGGCCGAGTCAGACATTTGGATTCCTGCCATGGATAAGCAGCAAATGTGCCAGACAATTTGCACAAGGATCAGTCTCACTGTAATTCAATAGGGTTAAGTTCTAGCTTTCCTGTTTGGAGTCAGTGAGAAGGATGAACCTGCTTAATCTTCCTGCAGATGAACTATTTACTTGGCACAGATGTTTCCTATTGAACAAGTAAATTCGGTTTAAGACACCACAATTACTAGGACTGGATGAGTGCAGATCATCAGATCCTGGACATAGAAACTGGGCTTTAAAGGGGTTGTCTCACTACATTGAATTGTCCTGTTTTCTTGGTTTCACTTCAAATTCAGGGGTGTGTTTACTAGCTTCCACTAGGCTGCAGTAGAAGCTAGGTCTGTAGCCAGTGCTGGCAGCCTATCAGGAGAGATCATACAGGTCTGTAGCTATAGTGACCTGAGGAGCTGATGCAGCCCATACAAGAGGGGATATCTAGGAATAGGTAGGACACTGTTAATGGACACATATTGCAAAGTGACTTGTTTTGCAAGATCTTTAACATAAAAAGCAGCGATCCTTGTAGTGAGACAACCCATTTAATAGGTGTAATCTCCAACCAGGAGTTCCCTGTACTGAAGGTCACAAAGCAAAGAGGTCAGCAACACAGACCCAATGAACTATTCATTTATATAGCGCCTTTATATTCCACAGTGATGTTCAAAGATGTCATCATTCACATTTGGGCTCAGCGTCCAAGTACTAGATTAATCTATTTGTATGTTTTTGGAGTGTGGGGGAAACCAGAGAGGAAGCCCAAACAAACAAGGGAAGAACATACAAAATCCATGCAGCTGGAATTTGAACGCAGGACCCATCACTGCAAAGAAACCTTGCTTGCCCCCGCGCCACCCTCCGCCAAGGCCCCCGCGCCACCCTCCGCCAACCCCCCCAGCGCCACCCTCCACCAGGCACCCTAGCGCCACCCTCCGCCAGCCACCCCAGCCTCAACTGATTTCAATAGGATCTGTGCTACATTTTTGTGGCTGCTTTGTTATTATAGAGGTCATTGTTCTGCATACATGTTATCTTTATTCTGACGCTTGTTACATTGATGGCAGTACAAAATGTTTTACTTTTTTGTTTTAGTACGGGAAGAATAAAAACTTTTTTTGTTTATTAAATCTTGCACTGCGGCACTGTTTTCAGCCACAAAAAACTTTTGTTTTTCATATATAAACCTGACTCATTGTTTTGTGTGCTGAAGTGTAGCTACATATTGGAACCATTCTGAGATAAAGTCAATTTTTTGATCATTTTTCATTCCACTTTCTATACGTGATGCGACGCAATTTTGCCTTTTTTTTTTTTTTTTTTTTTACCCTGTTGACCATACAGGACAAATAATGTTTTATTAATAGATCCAACTTTTATTGACACAGCAATTCCAATTCTATTTAACTTTTATTGTGTAAAATGGCAAAAAGGGCTCAGGAAATCCTAACCAGTATTTGGTCTGTTTCTGGCACACAGAGGGACGGCTTTTGTCTGCGGATTCAAGCCGCCCCCTTCGCATCCACATGTTCATGTTTCACCCGAAAACGGGCGGAAGAATGAACATGTTCTATGTTTTTATGATCACCCGAGGTGTAAAAAAAAAATAAAAATCTGGCAGAAAATCCGTACAGTGGGGACTCTTGCACGGATTTTCCATTAAAGTCAATGTAAAAGGTTGACAGTCAGTTTACAGATGGCTTTCAAATCCGAAAACCGTCTGTAAAGCCGACTGAAAACCTGTGCCGTGGGGACATACCCTTAGGCTATGTTCACACGGCAATTATTGGGACGTATCTCGCCCCGTATTTCACGCCATACTGCGCTAAATACGGGGCGAGATACGTCCCAAAAATTACGGTAATCCACAGTTCTCATAGAGAACTATGGATTACGTCTCCTCTCCCCGCTCGCACAATACGCCGCGGGGGGAGAAGTGACATGTCAATTATTCACAGCATATACGCGCCGTGAATAATGAATGTCTATGGGGCCGGCAGGCTGCCGGCCACCCCGCACCGCGGCGTAATTGCGGGCGAAATACGTCCCCGCAATTACACCGTGTGAACATAGCCTTACTCTTCAAAGCTCTGTAGCTTTGTGCCCTGCTGTTATATATGTGCCCTCCATCAATTTTCTTTTAACAGGCTCAGCTAGGAATAGCAGAGTTGAAATTTCACTCACTGCTGTAGAACCACCCACAGCCAGAACATGAAGTGGCTAGCCTGAAGCTGTAGAACCTCCAACAACCTAAACAGAAAGAGGGAGTCTGAAGCTGGTTGTGAAGAGCAGGGTCTGTGAAACAGTCAGCTGGGAAAACTCCTTTAACCCCTGGCATGTCACAGATGTGTTCGCCAGGACATCTGAAATGGTTGAACGCCTGGGATTGGAGCTCTCTCTGATCCCAGCCGCTAGCATCACGTCACAGCTGCAACTAACCTCTGTTACCTGCCACACATGGAGCGGGCTCAGCGAGGGAGCCCACTCCACACCATCTTACCAACGCCATGCCAAAAACAAACAGAAAATTTTTCTAAATGGTTAAAATGGATTTTCTAGACCAGATGAGCCCTTTAATATTTTACCAAGATGACGAGAATCCATCCTATCAGTTTCAGGATTGCCCATTTATATAGAAATCTATACAGAGAGATACTCCTGTAACCACAGTGATCTAGCTGTCCGAAAGCAGGAGTACATGAATTCACGCCGTTTAGCTCTCCTCTCTCTACCGCTGTGCCTCAGGCAGCAGTGTTTGGGGAACCGGTTTGTCTATCCCGTGCACCATCTCACTCGTTACCTTCTCTAGTTTCAGGATGTGCTCTATTTGGATTACCAGATTACGAGCTCAGTGCTGAAAGATTTTGCTTCCCATCAGTGGAACGGGAGCATTTGGCGGCGCTCGCTCCAACAGAAGAGATGAAACATGATGTCCTTACCAAGGTTCTGATCCGAAGCCGTACCAAGCCAACTGCAGTATCTGGAAGCCGAGACCCAGCAGGATGGTGTTCTTGTTTCCAATCGACCTCATGAGTAAACTTAAGACAATGGTCTGTAAAAATGAACACAAAAAAAATGCATATAAGACACATGCACAGGCCTGGACCATATGAATACTATCAGTAGTTATTAGCCGCCAAGCAGTGCATGTACTGGTTAGAGCATTCACATCATAATTAGCACGGAGCCAGGAAAGGGTCTCGCATACATTCTGTATGAAAACTTGCATACAGATCCTATGGAGACCATGTCCTCTGCCAGAGTAATGTAACCCGGTAAACAAATTTGGGGCCACATGTATGAAAACTGTCTAGGTCTAAAACTCTTTGTTGCCCATAGCAACCAATCTGATTGGTTGCTATGGGCAACAAAGAGTTTTAGACCTAGACAGTTTTCATACATGTGGCCCCAAATTTGTTTACCGGGTTACATTAGTCTGGCAGAGGACAAAACAGAGTCAAGGTCTCCATAGGATCTGTATGTATCAGCATAAATGTAAAAAAAAAATTTGGAAACCATGCTTTAGACTGTGCTAATCCATATATGGGATCCTCCCTGTACAACTAACCCCTCAAGCCTCGGGCCTCAAAAGGTCTTAATCATGCAGATACATTTTGCCTTTTTCTTCCTGCGTTTCAACAGTCGTAATTATTTTTTATCTTTTAAGTGACGCAGTTGTACGAGGACTGGTTTTATTCGGAAGAAATTTAAATTTTGGGGGGCAAAATTTAAGTTTACAAATAAATGACTGCAGAATTTTTGTGTGAACAAAACAAACAAAAAAAAAGTGTTTCTGCTTTTGTTTTTGACACCATTCACATTTATGGGTGCGTTCCCACGGCAGAGAACAAATACCAGTCTTTTTACCCGACCGGTATTTGCATTGTTTTGCCGCGGGAGGGGAGGGGGGGGGGCACGGCTTTTCTCCGCGATGAGCGGAGAAAAGCCCTCCCCTTTCACATTCACAAGCACAGATTCCGTCCGAAAACCGGACGGAAGATTATGCTTGTAGAATGCTCTGCGGGCGGCCCGCGGGTGGAAAAACCGCTGGACGGAAAACCTGTGCAGTGGGGACTGCTGCATGGGTTTTCCATAGAAGCCTGTTGTGCTCATTTTTGGCTGGTTTTTCAGGCGGTCTGCAAAACTGCAAACCGGCTGAAAACCTGTACAGTGGGGACATGTCCTAACACTAAATAACACTTGTAATTGTGCTGCAATTTGCCGAAGTACAGCCTGGCGCTTACACGTCGGGGAAAGGCAGGGTGGGGGCCGGGTTAGAACACTTTAGAAGTATGAGCTGGCCAGTGTGTACTTCTAAACCAGCAGGCGTGTAGCAACACGCACAGTACACGCCAATGTATGCCGGGAAAAGCCCATGTGATTTAGAAGTACGCACTGGCCAGTGGGTACTTCTAAAGCGCAGGAGGGGTGGCCCCATAGACTATCATCCCCCGGAGCGTCGGGTGAGAGCTATGAACTACCGTAATTGTGGGGAGTATTTTGAGTGAATAGCCAACATCTTCCCCAACATATAATATGCGGCAGAGAAAACAATTGACACATCACTTCTTCCTGGCGTTTACACGTAGGGGAGAGTAAAAGTCAGTAAGAGCCGGCTGTCAATATTTTGGAAGTACACGCTGGCCAGTGCGGACTTCTAAAACACCTGGTGTATTGCAGTGCGTACAGTACGTGCCGCAATACGCCGTGTGAACATACCCTTAGGCTATGTTCACACGGCTTATCTGCGGGACGTAATTACACCCCGCAATTATGCCTTGTGGCCGGGGGCGGAGCGGGGGGCCGGCACTTCGCCGGCCCATAGACAATCATTACTAGCGGCGCGTATACGCCGCTAGAAAGTGACCTATCAATTATCTCCCCCCTCGGCGTATTCGCCGAGCAGGGAGAGGAGACATAATCCATAGTTCTCTATGAGAACTGTGGATTACCGTAATGACTGGGACGTATTCAGCCCGTAATTTGCGCACTCCGGCGCGTAATTACGGACCGAACTACGGACCATTTTAAGCCGTGTGAACATGGCCTTAGTCTCATCACCAACCATAGAGAGCCGGCTTTCAGAACAATGGCAAATAATTATTACATGATAAACTTCGTGTATTAAAGGGTGACGGTCCGCTATCCTGATATGCCTGTTTTAGTACATACATGCAAGCATCCCCCCTGCAATAATCCATTTTGGCATACACTATCATAGTGTGTCCTCTGTTGCTTCTCCTGGAAACACATGAATAATCTCACAACTAAGCTTTACCGTTCTCTGTGAAAATAAGGCGTTTCTACACAAAGTGCAGTCAGCTGACCGTGTCATAACAGAGGGCAGACACAACACAGTTCTAATAAAAGTTGCTCCAGCTTTATTATTTTATGGGTATTATGGGTATTTGTTAAAGAAGAAACATCAGGAAAGCTCTTTACAAACCAGATGTGGCAAAAAGCATTAAACACTAATCAAACCCTAGTCTATACAGGCTTGTTTTAGACAACCCTTTTCAGGACGTGACCCCTGGGGCTGATTACTCCGAGCACCTCCAAAATAGCCAATTTCGCTGGAGGAAGTCACAGCTGGCCACGCATTTCCTCTGCAGAGGCCGTAGACTATAATATATTACAGAGTGACTATTCAGATAACTAGGCTGCCAAGGTAAGAGAAAGGAGGCCCGACTCCAGCAGCACAGCTCTGTTCTACCTTGGGGAGTGATGTGAGCAGCGGCACCCCTCTATAGGTCCTGATATACATACAGAGGTTTAATGCTGGTTACTTCTCTCATTTTGAGGTGGGACCCACACAAACATTTACAGCATATCCTATATACATGCCAGAAATATCTGAGATGGGCACACCCCTTTACGTTTCATTCTTGTTTTCCCACCTGAGCGACGATGGATAAAATTCCCAAAACTGCAATGAAGGCGGCTACACTTTCTGAAGAAAATTTCATGATCTGAAAAGAGAAGACAAATATTAGTCAGCACCACTCACCTCCCATCTGTCGTTCACTAGATGGTGACGGCCATAGACTCCGTGTGATGATCATGTAACCCTGCATGGCCATTAATCTGGCAGCTGTGGGAGTGGAGCGCCGGCTGTTACCTGCTGCCTTCTCGACAGTTGTATATACAGTGCCCAATGGCCGCTGTATATTACAGATAGAAATGTGATTGCCAGGGCTTGTTAACTGCAGTCTTAAGGCTATGTTCACGCGGAGTAACTGCGGCGCACATTTCGCTGCGTATTTGCGCTTTATACGCTACGAAATGTGCCACAGAGAACGATGAATTACGCCTCGTCTCCATGGGCGTACAATACGATCGTATCATACGCCCGGGGAGAGAAGCATACTGCCAAAACACGCGCAGTGCAGTACGCCGTGTGAACATACCCTAACAGATCCAGAATGGGGGAAGGAGGTGTATTTCCACACCACACACACACACCCACACCCCGGGGGTGTAGGGGGGGGGGGGGGGGGGGGAGAGGGAATGAAAAACTGCTTATTTTTCTATTTTCCCTCATTTAAAAAAAAAAGTTACATAAAAATTAAACAAAAATAAAGCCCAACATATCAGGGAAAGGTGGTCATTTTTTTTTTTTTTTTTTTTTAGTAGAACAGAGTGAAAGAAAATGTCATAGCGTTCAAACTTGCAGATACTAAGAGAAATTAAAATGTGCCTGGTCAGGAGCTGGTTAAAGAGTGGTATCCACTCACCTGTCTGAGGTACAGGAAGAAGCTGGAATACTGTCCAGCCTCCGGGAGGTAGGAGAGGAACACGGTGATACAGATGAGCAAGACAATCGAATCCTGGCCCACCTTCTTTAGAGACTGCAGGAGAAAAGAACAAACACATTGAAAAACTCAAACATCATACAACCTACTCATTTACGGCCGGGCACAAAGATCCAGACTCCGGCTCTACAGCAGCAGCAGACAGAACTAACAGTAGAGAAAACAGACATCCAAATACTAGACTAGTGCCGATAATGTGAGGGTGCAGAGGTTTTTAAAGGGACACTGCCATCAGAAAGGAATACTTTTACTAAAACCAATTTTCCTGGAAAACCAATTTAAAAAAAAGAAATAACATTTTGCCAATATTTTTATTTTCCGGCAGTCCTATGCAATTAAAAACTACACAAGAAATATTGTCTTTCTTTAAGGCTAAGGCCACACAGCATAAAAATTTGTCGAAAACCAAAACCTAAAAACCGCTTTGAACCTGAGTATTTTGTCTTTTTTTTTTTTTTGGTCCAAAGCAGCTATGGTTTCCGATCAGTTTTTTGGTTGCTTTTTAGTTTTTTTGTTGAGGTTTTTAGTGTGTTTTTTTGGGCAGTTTTTCAGGCAGACTGTGTGAAAATTTCTCTGTCAGAATTTCAGAGGTTTCTAAATACTAAAAACCACCGAAAATTTGCCGGGAAACCTGTGCTGTGTGGACATAGCCCAACTAAGAGAACACTTCTGAATGGCCACGCAGCCTTAGGGTATGTTCACACGGTGTACTGCGGCGTGTACAGTACATCATGTGTTTCGGGACCTCGCGCTGATACGCACGTACTCCAGCGGCGCTGGGGGGCAGGCAGCCCGCCGGGCTCTATTGACATCCATTGTTCGCGGCGCGTATTCGCTGCAAGTAATTAGCATGTCACTTATCTCCCGCACGTACAATACGATCGTATTGTACGAGCGGGGAGAGGAGGTGTAACTATGGATTACTGTAATTTTGGCGCGCATCTCGCTCGTATTAGACCGAAATTACCCTTAACTCACTTCAGCTGCTACTTATCTTTATGTAGTCTTGTTACAAACAGGTAATGACATATTGATTGCTCTATTGTTCTCTCCACAGGGATAGATTAGATTAGACAAGATCAGGCGCAATACATGAAAGGATAAATGAGGTATTCCTTTTCACACTAATATTTACAATTTTCTGACCGGACAGAAGGACCATCAAGCAATCCTCTCACTGCGGCGCCATCAGAGCTCACAGGAGGGATGTCAGAGAGAAAGGAATGTACATAGGGGAAATTAAAAAAAATATATATAAACTAAAAATAACACCAAATAAAAAAAATAAAAAAAAACCATGTCGTAGTCGCATATTGCTTATCAATATGTGAAAAGAAAAAGGTTGATGGTAGTGTCCCTTTAATAATACAAAGAGGAACCCATCACCAGATACAATGGTCTGAACTAGGGGTCACAATTCAGCCAACCTGCCACGGGGTCAATCAATCAGTTTGGCAGAGGATGCATTCTGTTCATCCAGCTCGGTGGCCTTTCACCTTTGGCTCTCCAGCCTCTAGTGTGGGACTCCCAGCACGCCGACAGCTGGGGGCTACAGACCACCGTAGGTGCTTGTTGGATAAAAAGTGATGGATGTGACACATGTAAACTGGCTTCAATAGGCACTTTCTTAGGCAGTTTAGTGCATATGCATCCCGAATAAGAGGGGCCTGACCCCGAGCCAGGTTGCTACTACTCTAGACAATACAACACATTTAGCAGAAAGCATCACGTTCACTGCAGAGGTGACATTGGAGCATCTCCCTTTTAGGTCACAACATGCGGAAGTGAACAGCAGTTGGCCAAGCTAGCACTAAAGCGAGCAAACAACGTCACAGTGAACACAGGACAAGCAGAGCAGGCGGTGAATTTGTCCATAATTGGGCAAGTATATGTGCGAATAGATGTATGTTTCATCTGATTGCCGTCTGAGACACATGCACGCTCAGCCAAGCAGCAGCCATGTGTCTGCAATGGAAAACAGAAGGAGAGGGCGCTGAAATTCAACATTCAATTCCTCAATAATAGCTGGTGTAAATTTAAGAGCTCCTCACACAGACATTTGGTCGCTCTGGCCGGCTTACTTTAAAGGGGTTGTCCATTGAAAACAAAAAAAAAACCTCTCCCCTCCAAAAGCACTTTTGTAATATAATTTTTCTCCAATTTCTGTGGCTTCTTGAGTCCTACATCAGATGTTTGCTGACACAAAGCTCAGTAGCAAAACACACAGAAAGCAGCTGTGTGTCCAGTTCAGGAGATCAGGTGACCAAATGGGTGCAGATTTTCCAGGGCAGGCTATAAAGCCATACCCCCAAGTCTTTCTACGACAGAGGTTAGGAGGAAAGGAGATAGACAAAGCATAGCAAAGGATCCTGGGGCTTGTAGTTTCACAGGGCATATGGAAATAGCTTTTAGGGTATGTTCACACAGGGTTTTTTGGGCTGTATTTTAGCACTTTTAATGCGCTGGAAAAACGGCCCTAAATCAGCCTCTGACAAACTTCAAATCTTCCATCACTGAATATAAATGTAAAAAACGCCTGGTCGTTCACACAAAGTGTATTTCACAAGCGTTCGTGGTGCAAACCATATGTGGATGCCATTCCAGCTGTAAAAATAGATGACAAGTCCATTCTTTAGGCGTTTTTTCACTTGTGAAATCCCCATAGAAAACAATGGAGATAGGATTTTTTTTTCTCAAAATGGAAGCATAAATTTACACTTCAAAAAACGCTGTGTGTATGTGTATATACCCTTAGGCTAGGTTCACACGGTGTATTTGCCGGGAGTAATTACGCCCTGCAATTACGCCGTGTGGCCGGGGCCCGGCACCTCGCCGGCCCATTGACTTGTATTACCAGCGGCGCGTATACGCCGCTAGTAATTCACATGTCACTTATCTCCCCCCGCGGCGTATTCTCCGAGCGGGAGAGGAGACGTAATCCATAGTTCTCTATGAGAGCTGTGGATTACCGTAATGACTGGGACGTTTTCAGCCCGTAATTTGCGCACTCCGGCGCGTAATTACGGACTGAAATACGTCCAGTTTTAAGCCTTTTTTTTTTTTTTGCAGGACTGCACAGTAATAAAGGCAGTTTAAGGGTATGTTCACATGGCGTATTGCGCCGCATACAGTACGCACCGCAATACGCCAGGTGTTTTGGAAGCACGCGTTGATCAGGAACAACTGACGTCACTTCTCTCCCTGGGTGTACGATACGATCGTACTGTGCGCCCGGGGAGACGCCGCGTAGTTTATAGTTCTCTATGAGAGCTATGAATTACCGTAATTGCGGTGCGCATTTCGCTGCATATTGCGCTTTATCCGTAGCGAAACGCACGCGCAAATACATGGCAAAATAAGGCATGTGTACATACCCTTATGCTGTGCATTTCTGAAGACAAAAGAAAAACACCACAAATGCACTGTGTGAAAGCACCCTTAGGCTATGTTCACACGGCTTAAAATGGGACGTATTTCAGTCTGTAATTACGCGCCGTAGTGTGCGAATTATGGCTGGAATCCGTCCAAGTCATTATGGTAATCCACAGTTCTCATAGAGAACTATGGTTTACGTCTCCTCTCCCTGCTCGGCGAATCCGCCGCGGGGGGAGATAAGTGACATGTGAATTACCAGTAGCGTATATAATATGCCGGCCCCCCTCTCCCGCCCCGCCCCCACGGCGAAATTCAGCCCCGCAAATAAGCCGTGTGAACATAGCCTTACAGAGACAAGTAGTCACTGCAGACTACTACCCAAATTATGCACTTGAGCGCAATGCAGTTCAACGAGTCACGGCAGTGAGTGGATCACAGCTAAACACACAATACACTAAGCAAGCAGCTTACCTTCAGCAAAACTAGGCCTGTAACTGAGGTTTAGTCACACTGAAACATGTGAAATAAAATTGCATACACATTTAACACCGTGCACATCACAATGTCTGGGACGGCTGCACAGATTTCCGTTTCATGCTCATCCCACACTTTTATTTTTTGTGCTTCGTCCAGTGAAGGAAATTGGCCATAGTTCGGAGCCATTAAACAGATGGTAAGAAAATCCTATTTGTTTTTTTATTGGCCGAGCCACTACGGGTTAATGTCAACTAAAACCTTGCGGAAGGAAAATGCAGAGGGACAAAATTGCCAAACTATAGAAAGAAATTTCGGGAAAAATTGCCCCGTAGGCTCCCATGCTTTTCATTTACCCAAACGGTGCTTGAGGGGCAGGTTTTCCTGAATTGTCTTCCTATGGTTCGGCAGATTTATGCCCCTCTGACAGACATTGTGTCATTTGGCTTTCTAACTAGCCCAATGGTACAATCATAACACAAGTGCTTATGGGGCAGTTGGTCCTGCATTTTCTTCCCGTGGTTTGGTAGACAGTGTACCATTTTGCTAATAGAAAAGCCAAATAATACAATCATACAATACTTGAGAGGCACCAAGGGCCACATGTATGAAACGGTTTTGGTCTAAAACTCACTTTTTTCCCCATAGAAACCTATGGGGAAAAAAGTGTTTTAGACCAAAACCGTTTCATACATGTGGCCCCAAATGTCTACATGTCAGCAGTGATGATTAAGACCTAGGAACCTCACCTGTTGTTTTTCCAAAAACCATATAAAACAGAAATCTATATAATGTACAGAGCTTTCATTTTACTTACGGCAAATGGATCTGCCTGATCCCAAGAATAATGAGCCCCCCAAGCTGCCGGCCACATTTTCTATGGAAGAGACGCGGGAACAGCTACTAAGATGAAACAGATGTCGAGCAGAGCGCTGGCTGTTGCCAGCAGCACCACGAGGGAGTCCCCGTACACATGACTCAGGTAAGCGCCGATGGCAGGGCTAGTGACCAAACTAGCTGCAAATGTGGCCGAAACCTGCAAACGTGCAACAAAGTTCAGCATGATGTGAGAAAGAAGCAGTGCTACATACAGTAGCGGTGTGTAACGTGTGGCTCCACAGCTGTTAGGCAGCAAACCACAGACACATATACTGCAGAAATCTAACGAAACAAGTTATTTATGCCATTTGCTGACAAATATTCTGAACACACTTGTTTAGATCTCTAGTGATCAGTTTTCACAGAGCCTGCTCTTCACACCCAGCTTCAGACTCCCACTTCCTGTTCAGGCTGCGGGCGGTTCTGCAGCTGCAGGCTCCCACTTCCTGTTCAGGCTGCGGGCGGTTCTGCAGCTGCAGGCTCCCACTTCCTGTTCAGGCTGCGGGCGGTTCTGCAGCTGCAGGCTCCCACTTCCTGTTCAGGCTGCGGGCGGTTCTGCAGCTGCAGGCTCCCACTTCCTGTTCAGGCTGCGGGCGGTTCTGCAGCTGCAGGCTCCCACTTCCTGTTCAGGCTGCGGGGGGTTCTGCAGCAGCCACTGACATTTCAGCTTTCCTATTCCTAGCTGAGCCTGTAAGAGGGACGTTGGTAATGGAGGGGTTTTAACAGCAGGGCAGAAGGCTACAGAGCTCTAAAGAGTTAGGGCATGTTCACACGGCGTTTTTGGACAAGGTTTTCGGAGCGCTTCCTCGCCCAAACCACATCAAAACCTCGCCTGAAACACGCTTCTTCAGACAAGGTTTTTGACGAGGCTTACAAATGAGTAGCCAGGACAAAAACTGCGGCAAAAACCGCTACAAGAATTGACATGACACTTCTTTTTCATTGCTTCCAAAGAAGCGTGTAAAAACCTCGTCATGTGTGAACTACAACGAGGTTTTACATAGGAATCAATTAAATGAACTGGGGGCGTTTTGGAAGCGTTTTGGGACGAGGAATCGCTCCGGAAACCTCGTCCAAAAATGCCGTGTGAACATGCCCTTAAAGTTTGTCAGTCAAATAAAAACAAGCTCCAGGGCTGATAAGTCACAGCAGGGTGTGACCTGACTATCTAGGCCTGAGATGCTAAAATAGAGAAGGGAAGCTTATGTACACAAGCAGGGGATCAGAACTGCTCTAACTCTGAAAAGAAGCAAAATCAAAACAGCAATGTATTTGGTGGTCATCTTTCTTTAGCTTTAAACATGTAGGCAAAAGTAATCCCAATGAGGTGTGAATACCCCTTTAAGTCACAACCCTTTCCATGTGAAGGCAGGCTTTGTGTCTCTGTAAGTAGCACAGTATGACACATATCGCCTCTGGACATTGCGAGAGTCATTTATGTAAGCTTTATCTCTGCAAAGAACAAGTTGTCTGTGATGTTTGCATTCGGATTCACTGTATGGCCTTTCTAGAAAACGTGCAGGGGTCTATGGAAATCCTAGCAAACGCGGCTAGCCTCCTCCAGGTGCGGCCGAGTGTCCCTCTAGCCTCCTCCAGGTGCGGTCGAGGGTGGCTCTAGCCTCCTCTAGGTGCGGTCGAGGGTGGCTCTAGCCTCCTCTAGGTGCGGTCGAGGGTGGCTCTAGCCTCCTCTAGGTGCGGTCGAGGGTCGCTCTAGCCTCCTCTAGGTGCGGTCGAGGGTCGCTCTAGCCTCCTCTAGGTGCGGTCGAGGGTCGCTCTAGCCTCCTCTAGGTGCGGTCGAGGGTCGCTCTAGCCTCCTCTAGGTGCGGTCGGGGTCGCTCTAGCACGCCTCTAGGTGCGGTCGAGGGTCGCTCTAGCCTCCTCTAGGTGCGGCCGAGTGTCGCTCTAGCCTCCTCTAGGTGCGGTCGAGTGTCGCTCTAGCCTCCTCTAGGTGCGGTCGAGGGTCGCTCTAGCCTCCTCTAGGTGCGGTCGAGGGTCGCTCTAGCCTCCTCTAGGTGCGGTCGAGGGTCGCTCTAGCCTCCTCTAGGTGCGGTCGAGGGTGGCTCTAGCCTCCTCTAGGTGCGGTCGAGTGTCGCTCTAGCCTCCTCTAGGTGCGGTCGAGTGTCGCTCTAGCCTCCTCTGCGTGCGGTCGAGTGTCGCTCTGGCCTCCGCTAGGGGCGGGCGAGTGTCGCGCTAGCCGCCTCTAGGTGCGGTCGAGGGGTCGCTCTGCTCCTCTAGGTGCGGTCGAGGTGTCCGCTCTAGCCTCCTCTAGGTGCGGTCGAGGTCCGCCTCTAGCCTCCTCTAGGTGCGGTCGAGGGTGGCTCTAGCCTCCTCTAGGTGCGGTCGAGGGTGGCTCTAGCCTCCTCTAGGTGCGGTCGGGGTGTCCTCTAGCCTCCTCTAGGTGCGGTCGAGGTTGGCTCTAGCCTCCTCCAGGTGCGGTCGAGGTGTGGATCTAGCCTCCACTAGGTGCGGCCGAGGGTCGCTCTAGCCTCCTCTAGGTGCGGTCGAGGGTCGCTCTAGCCTCCTCTAGGTGCGGCCGAGTGTCCCTCTAGCCTCCTCCAGGTGCGGCCGAGTGTCCCTCTAGCCTCCTCCAGGTGCGGCCGAGTGTCCCTCTAGCCTCCTCCAGGTGCGGCCGAGTGTCCCTCTAGCCTCCTCCAGGTGCGGCCGAGTGTCCCTCTAGCCTCCTCCAGGTGCGGCCGAGTGTCCCTCTAGCCTCCTCCAGGTGCGGCCGAGTGTCGCTCTAGCCTCCTCCAGGTGCGGCCGAATGTCGCTCTAGCCTCCTCTAGGTGCGGTCGAGTGTCGCTCTAGCCTCCTCTAGGTGCGGTCGAGTGTCGCTCTAGCCTCCTCAGGTGCGGTCGAGGGTCGCTCTAGCCTCCTCTAGGTGCCGGTCGAGGGTGCTCTAGCCTCCTCTAGGTGCGGTCCGAGGGTGGCTCTAGCCTCTCTGGTGCGGTCAGGGTGGCTCTAGCCTCCTCTAAGGTGGTCGAGGTGGCTCTAGCCTCCTCTAGGTGCGGTCGAGGGTGGATCTAGCCTCCTCTAGGTGCGGTCGAGGGTGGCTCTAGCCTCCTCTAGGTGCGGTCGAGGGTGGCTCTAGCCTCCTCTAGGTGCGGTCGAGTGTCGTCTAGCCTCCCTAGGTGGGTCAGTGTCCCTTAGCCTCCCTGGTGCGTCGAGTGTCCTCTAGCCCCTCTGGTGCGGTCGAGTGTCCCTCTAGCCTCCTCTAGGTGCGGTCGAGTGTCGCTCTAGCCTCCTCAGGTTGCGGTCGAGTGTCGCTCTAGCCTCTCTAGGTGCGGTCGAGTGTCGCTCTAGCTCCTAGTGCGTCGAGTGTCGCTCTAGCTCTCTGGTGCGGTGGTGTGCATTGCCTCCTCTAGGTGCAGGCAGGTGTCGCTAGCCTCCTTAGTGCGCCGATGTCGCTTAGCTCCTATAGGTGGGACAGTAATGATCGCCTAATCACCCTTCGGCGGTTCCTCTGCTCTCTAGGTCGCCGAGTGTCGCCTAGCTCCCAGGTGCGTCGAGTGTCGCTCTAGCCTCATCTAGTGCAGGATCGATGTCGCTCTAGCTCCTTGGTGCGGTCGAGTGTAGCTCTAGCTCTCTAGTGCGGTCGGTGTCGCTTAGCTCCTCAGGTGCGGCAGTGTCGCTCTAGCCTCCTCTAGGTGCGGTCGAGTGCAGCCCAGCCGGCCCCATAGACTGTCATTGCTCGCGGCGTGTAATCGCCACAAGTAATTGACATGTCACTTATCTCCCCGAGCGCACAATACTATCATATTGTCCGAGCGGGGAGAGGAGGTGTAATCCATAGTTCTCCATGAGAGCTATGGATTACCGTAATTTTGGCGCACATCTCGCCCGTATTAGAACGCAAATACGATGCAAAATGCGTGCCGAAATTATCCCGTGTGAACAGAGCCTTATGCTAATAAAACGATGGAGAATGTATACTTACAATAGGTTTTAAAAGGGATTTTCTGTTAAACAATAGAATTTACTTTTTTTTAGTAAGCGTTAAAAAGAGGACATGTGAAACCCTTCAATCTGATGGCTTTAGTAAATACTTGTACGTCTGGTGAAATAACTCTGGAGCATCTTTCCAAAAGATCTCTCTCGTGGTTTTCCTGTTATTCCTCCTAGAAATTGAAACAAGTAAAAGGGGGAGTCCTCTACGTCTAGAGGAAAGAAAGTTTCATCATCATCACAGATGAGGATTCTTTACTGTAACGCTGGGTTCACATGGCTTATTTGCAGGGCGTAATTACGCCCCGCAATTACGCCGTGTGGACGGGGGCGGGGCGGGAGCAGGGAGCCAGCACCTCGCCGGCCCATAGACTTTCATTACCAGCGGCGTGTATACGCCGCTGGTAATTCACATGTCACTTATCTCCCCCCGCAGCGGATTCGCCGAGCAGGGAGAGGAGACGTAATCCATAGTTCTCTATGAGAACTGTGGGTTACCGTAATGACTGGGACGTATTCCAGCCGTAATTCGTTCACTACGGCGCGTAATTACGGAGTGAAATACGTCCCATTTTAAGCCGTGTGAACATAGCCTAAGGGTATGTTCACACGGCGTAACTGAGGGGCGTACAGCCCTCCTCCCCATTGACATTCATTACTCGCAGCGCGTATTCGCTGCTAGTAACTGACATGTCACTTATCTCCCCGGGAGTACAATACGATCGTATTGTACAAGTGGGGAGAGGAGGCGTAATCCATAGTTCTCTATGAGAACTATGGATTACTGTAATTATGGGGCGCATCTCACCTGTATTAGAGCGCAAATACAATGCGAAATGCGGGCAGAAATGACCCCGTGTGAATATAGCCTTAGAGCGGTGACACTATGGAGCTCGTGATGGGGGATTCGCTGAGCAATTTCAAAAAGGACCAATGTGACTTTCTTGAAAAATATAACAGCACAGGTTCTGGAGACTCAATTCTGGAGATTTGACGCTGATCCAGGGATTATTCTGACGCCGGATTTTGGAGCCGGGAAGGAATTTTTCCTCCTTTCGGACAACTGGCTTCTACCTCATAAGGTTTTTGCTTTCCTCTGGATCAAAACTGTAGCGTTATAGGTTGGACTCTATGGACTTTGTCTTTTTCAAACCTCATTTACTAAGTTAATATGCAGGTCATTGATTAAAAAAATCTGTAGCATGATCTAAAATTCACTCCGATTAATGGTGCGTGGAAGTAGGAATTTGCAAACCTCATTCACTATTAGTTTACTTAAGATGGTACTTTGTACCGTGTCGTTTTTTTTTGGGTGTCAAATTAACACTGAAAATCTATTGTACGTCCATAGAGCCTTAAAGGAGTTGTCTCACTACAGAGATTAGCTTTCAACATGAAGGAAGCGGTAAATGAAGACAGAGATTTTATCTGCTCTGAGTGCACACAGGTTTCTCTGGTTACCTGTCCTGCTCGCCCCTTCTCTCTCTCTGCTCTTTGTCTTATCTAACAGCACAAGGAGTGACATCGCCACAGATGGGCAGATAACTGCAGGCAGCCTGAGAACAGACTGTATCACCTCTGACAAGAGAGTAATTACTTTTGATTGTTTACCTCGAGCTCTGCAGCGCTCGACTGTATAGAGAACATCTCCTGCTCTGATGTCAGTGCAATCAGAACAGTTGTGAATGCAGAGCTGATCTGCTAATCACTACTACAGAACCACCCACAGCCTGATTAGGAAGAATGAATCTAAAGCCGCTTGTATCTCCGTGAAACAGCATGGTGAGACAACCTCTTTAATGGCCTAAACAAATCCACTTACCAGTCCGTACGCCATGCTTCTTTCATGCTCTTGTGTTATATCCGCCACATATGCAAATACCACAGAAAAAGTAACAGCGAACACCCCAGATACAGAAATAACGGCAAAATACCACCTAAAAAGACAAGAACAGAACGAATGAAGACTGCACGTAATATATATATATATATATAAATTGTAATTTAATAGTCACTACATACCAAGGACTGATCCTCATCAGTGGTATGGGAGCACACGTGAAAAACACAGTTAGCAGCAAGAAAGACTTCCTCCCCCAGACGTCGGAGAGCGCCCCGATCAAAGGGGCACTGAGGAAAGACAACAAACCCTGAAGGAGAGAAACAGAGGGAAATCTTCTAGTACAAATCCTTTCACAAAGCCAATATGTATGTAATACATTCCCATTATGGTAAATACTTTAGATTATGTCATCTCCATATCAGAGCTGCAGAAATTCTGTGTTGAGAACAGAAATGAACCCATTTAGGACAAAAGGAAGAAAACCATTTGAACGGTTGCGTTTTGGAAAGATTTCTCCGCTTTGAACGGTATGCGACCCATACCGTACCACATCTATAGGACTGCAGTCTCTTAAAGGGAACCGGTCACATAGCTTCTGCAGCTCTCACTAAGGACAGCACAAGCCAGTGTCAGACCTGCCGTTTCCAGCGCTGTGTCCCTTATTCTGTAAGATGCTGAGGACAGCACAAGCTAGTGTCAGACCTGCTGTTTCCAGCGCTGTGTCCCTTATTCTGTAAGATGCTGAGGACAGCACAAGCTAGTGTCAGACCTGCCATTTCCAGTGCTGTGTCCCTGATTCTGTGAGCTGCAGCAGTTTGAGTATTTTGTTCTATAATCTGGCAGGTTATAGCCGGCACAGAGAGGAGTCCAGTTTATTCATGAGCGGGTGTTAGCTCCACCCATCTATTGCTAGCCCCGCCTACCTGCTGCTCACTGACAGGTTTCTACCTATTCACAGTGATGGCTTCAATCAGCAGCAGTTGGGGCAGGGCTACTGGCGAGTAGGGTATGTTCGCACAGTATAATTGCGCGGCGCATTTCAGCACGTATTTGCGCTTCAATATGCCTGAAATGCACTTATGGTAATTAATAGCACTCATAGAGAACTATGAATTACGTGTCGTCTCCATGTATTGTACGCCAGAGAGAAAAGTGACATTTCACTTCTTCGCGCCGCTTACACACCGCTGATAATGCAAGTGAATGGGGCCAGCCTCGTGGGCTTTGGAAGTATGCGCTGGCCAGTGCATACTTCTAACACACACAGCATATTGCGGCACATACAGTACGCACCACAATACATCATGTGAACATACCCTTAGAATCATAGACATGGCGTCGATGAAAACCTTCACAAGGCTTCCAGCGAAACAACTGGCACCCCGCAATCCCGCGCGGCACCGTTTCTCATTAATTTAGACGCCACAGCCGGCTCCGCTCCCTGCCGTTAGCAGCGGGTGTCGGCTGCAATTAGCAGCCAGCACCCGCCTCCTATGTAGCGGGATTACAGAACATTTATCTATTGAATTGATGATGTTTCTGTGCTGCCTATTACTGGTCACATTGAATATTTCAGAATGTTTAAATAAAGGGTATATTTTTATGAGCGCTATAGTTTATTCTGCGACTTCCATGTGTGAACTCAGCCTAAAGGGTTATGCCTGGAACAAGAAGCTAAAGAGCTTCAAAACCGCTAAACAGGATCAACATACACCACAGAGAAGTCCATATTTTACCTTCACTCCTTGGATGAGTCCGTTCATAAGAAACGTGTGCTTGGGGAAGGTCTCGTGTAAAACCTGGACAAGAAGCAGACACATCATGAATACCAGGGATCATACACACCACATCCTGCCAGCATTAATACAGGAAGAGGCTGTGACGCAGCTTGTGGTTTGCAGCACCGGTTGCTTCAGCAACAATTGGAAAAGTAAATTCATTTGGTTTCTTCTCACTTAGGTGTCACCACACTGATGCAGAGATAAGCGGAAGCGATCTACATCAGTCACACACAACAACCTGGTAACCATGGATACGACCGCTGTACATTTCTTCCATGCATCTGACTTCTCTCATCTTTCGCTGTGTTTTAGACCTCCCTCAATGGGGCTAATCCGTGTCCTCGCTCCCAACGCAGTTTCCGTACACTCGTTTTTATACATGTTACATGATGAATCAATGCAAAAACTTTAAAAAAGCACCATGTGTCCCACTGATCCATATTTACCACAGGCAGACCCCAACTTACATCTCTCTCCTAATTGGAGACTTAAAGGGCGTGCTGACATCACACACCGAGTCACATCCCATAATGTCTCAAGCCTTCCTCTGCCCACTGCATATTCCAGTCAGCACAGCAGCCCCTTTTTACCTTCCACCTGACTTCCTCTGGTCTTCAGGCCGGTACAGAAGCTCACCCTCAAGCTGCTCTAGTCTTTCGCTGTCGGCCCTGGCATGGCAGGTCCGTTCTGACTGCTCCCATTCCCCCCCCAACCCTCTAATGTACAATGCAGTACTGTATCGGCACCCATACAATTCGTACAAGTGTGGCATGTGTGGAACTACAGGAGGCAGCATGTAATTAGTACAGCTGTGACATGCTGGCACTTGTAGTTCCATGTTCCACAGCAGCTTTAGCTGGGGAACTACATGTGCCAGCATGCTACAGCAGCACACAAGAGACAAAGGGCCACATGTATGAACCGGTTTAGGTCTAAAACTCACTTTTTTGCCCATAGGTTACTATGAGCAAGAGAGTGAGTTTTAAAGCTAAACAGTTTTCATACATGTGGTCCAAAGTGAGGTGAAATCTAAGGAAAACCAATGTAAAAACCCTTCCGTGCACTATCCAAAACTAAAAAAAAAAAAAAAAGAAGTACCTATTCCGACACATACAAATTAAACTTAACAACCCTACAGTCCCTGTTCATAACCTCAGTACTGCCTTTATAACTAAAGCAGCATCTGACCCCATCTAGGGAAATTTTCTTTGCAGCCACATGTGGTCATAAATCATCACGATCCCATTATAACTCCATGTGACCGTTCACGATATAAAGGTGGTTTCATGCACAGCATTTTTCAAGGCCATAGCTAGAAGCGGATTGAAAATGGGAAGTAGGAAGAATTTACACTTCTACTTCCTGCTGGATCCACTTGCAGCTCTGGCTCAAGAAATTGCATCAGACACGACAGTGTACGTTTTCCCAAAAATTAAAAAAAAAAAATTTAAAAATAAAATAAATTGCTATAAATGAAACCAGCCTAACGCTGCGGATTACTTCTCACAGGCAATAGAAGTCTGTGACCTTTTACAATAGGGGTGTCCGTGCTCTAATAGAAATCATTAGGCTAGGTTCACATCTACAATGAAGGTTGCTTTTAGCTCCTCCATCGTGGAGGTCGTCAAATATGAAGGAGAAAAATAGTGCTGTACGCCGAGCTATTTTTCGTGTTAAAATGAGGGACACCACTGTAGTCAATGGGGACAGTTATAAAATCTGGTTCCCCCTCTGCGATTGAGGATCTAAATGTAAACTTCAAGGCAGATGGGACCTCTCTTACTGTCTGCCATAAGGGAAAATGCCCACGTTCAGATCACCGCAAAGAGTGTTGCCTTAGAATAGTTTTTTCATATAAAACCTCCTCAAATAGATAAGGGGACATTAGGCCACATTTACACGGCACAGAAAAAATACCGGTCGGGAAATCCTAACCGGTATTTGGTCTTTTTTTGGCCCGCAGGGGGATGTTTTTTCTCTGCGGTTTACTGATTCAAGCCCTCACCCTTCGCACCGACATGTTCACGGTCTTCCCCGAAAACTGGGCGGAAGAATGAACATGTTCTATGTTTTTCGGAGGTGTAAAAAGACGTCCGGTGGAAAATCTGTGCAGTGGGGACTGCTGCACGGATTTTCCATTAAAGTCCATTTAAAAGATTGACAGTCGGTTTACAGAAACCTTTCAAAACCGAAAACTGTCTGTAAAGCCATCTGAAAACCCGTGCCGTGGGGACCTGCCCGTACCATCATCTAGGGCACGCGTGTCAAACTGAGGCCCTCCAGCTGTTGGGAAACTACAACTCCCATGATGCATTTGTATAATCTATAACAGTGGGCATGATGGGAGTTGTAGTTTCCCAACAGCTGGAGGGCTGCAGTTTGACACCCCTGATCTAGGGAGAAAAAAAAAAACTTCACAACTTTAAGTCAGTGGAAAAGGTGTCTGAGGAGTTGGTCACAGCAGGAACAGTTGAGGATTTCAAGAAAGCCTTCGATAACTATTTACTACTAAATAATATTAACACTTATGTAGCCGTACAAAATATCTATTAGTGCATCTCAAAAAATTTGAATATCATTGAAAATGAAAGGGGTTCTCCAGGAGTATCTTGTTATTTGTTATATTGCTCACAAATGTATTATATAACACCACGTAATTCATACTGTACTGAGTCTGTACAATATATGGGGTTCGCCATTTGACTTCATTTATTGCTATCAATTATCTTTTCAGTGGTATTCTAATTTTTTGAGATGCACTAGTATATCCAGTCTGAGGGTGATCTGGGGTCTGATCTGAAATATTCCTTTAGGGAAAGCTTAGCTAAAAAATGTGAATGAATTCAAAGGATAAAAAAAATAATCCAGCTTTATTTTCCACTAAAAGACACAGCGGTAAAGCAGCATATGGATATAATGAAAGTGAAGCAGCCTCCACCAGCTAAGAGATGACTGGTTCTTGCCTTATGGGTTCCAAAGTCTTCATCAGTAGAAGAAGCAAAGCTTAAAAATTCCCTCTTTCCCTCCCTTCATCCACATATTTTCTCCACCTTTGGTTGATCGTGATGGACAGATGTCTTTTTCAACCGTACTAACTATATATGTACTAAAACTTAATATACATACACACACACATATTATATATATATATATATATATATATATATATATATATACAACACAACACACACACACACACACACATATACATATATCTACACAAACTGGCAGACAGTCCTTGACTTAAACCGTTCCGACTTACATCTGTCCCCTAGTTACAAATGGCAACTTATGGGGCATGCTGGCACTTAGAGTTCCATGTTCCACAGCAGACAGTAGTCATGGAATGACAAGTTCCAGCATGCCACAGTAGCACAATCTTCTTAACAAGGGCACAGACAGCAAAACAAATGTAAAAACTCTTCCCTGCACTATCCAAAATGAAAAAAAAAAAACCTTTTGTGCTGAAGTTACATATAATAAATCTACCTGTTCTGACTTACATACAAATTCAACTTAAGAACAAACCTACAGCCCCTATCCTGTTCGTAACCCGGGGACTGCCTGCCTGCCTGCATGTATGTATGTATATTAAATCTTCCCTTTGAAGTTTACATCTTCCCTGACTGTTTTGGTCCATAAGGCTGAACGTATTCTTACAATAGGAACTTACCACCAAAGTCGGAGCGGTGAGCAAACCCCAGGCGAAAAATTCAAGGAAGATCACGATGACAGCATGATACACGCTGGGAGAGCCAAACCCCTGAGGCTGAAAGAACGACAACATTAGAGCCATAAACTTCATAAAACGAACATAAATCAGAACAACTCCTCGCATGACCAGGTATGTAAGGACACGCTGGTAAATGCAACCGTGTACGATGCCTCCCGCCAACTGAGGGGGAAATCACCAGGGACTTTGCCAGCCCCAAACATGACAAGTGATGACGGGGCTGCTCAGCAAATGAGGCGACTTCTGCTGCCCAGAAAAGGGCTGACTCCATGGAATAATAGAGGCAAAGTATACGGGAAGGTCCGGCCCCTCAAAATGGATGCACACATGAAACAAGAACTTCCCAAGGTTTTCTATTCCTAAGGGTATGTTCACACGGCGTAATTGCGGCGTGTACAGTACGGCCGCAATTACGCCGGGTGATTTGGGAGTCGCGCTCATCTCCCCACTTGTATAATACTCGTACATAGTTCTATGAGAACTATGGATTACCGTAATTTCGGCGCGCATCTCGATCGTATTAGAGCGCAAATACGGCGTGAAATGCACGCCGAAATTACACCGTGTGAACATGCCCTAAGGCTACATTTACATGCCGGGTTTTTCTTGCACTTTTCAACTAAAACAAAAATGCAAGCAAAAAAAAAAAAAAAAAAAAAGTGTCCAATTTTTAAATAAAAGTACATTTCACCTGTGGGGGAAGGGGCACAGAAAAACGGGAGATTTACTTATAGGGGTTTTCTCACTACAGTGATTTAGCTTTTAATATGTAGGGACAGATAATTGAAGACTTTTTCTAAACACATTGCTTTGTTGATTTTTTTCTGTGGTCAGGAGATATAGAAGAGTTTATTTCCTCCTAGAGCACATTGGTTTTTCTGTTACGACCATCTCTCTCCCTGCTGTAAACTGCCATCACCCATTCACTCTGACCATGGTGAATCACCTCCTGCAGAGTCTAATCTCTAGTGATGGACTTCTCATTTAGCGAAGTAAACACTCTAGAACTCTGCAACCTGAGTATACTTTATGAATCTCTTGCATTCAGTATCCGTGTAACAGGCATAGCTAGGATCGGCAGAAGTGATGTGTCAACCACTGCTATATACCCACCCACAACCTGAACAGCACGTGCAAGTCTAAAGCTGGCTGTGGCTGTAAAACTGCATAGTGAGAAAACCCCTTTACAAACGCAGACACGAGGCCACACTCGCAGCTCCATGACTGGACAAGAAAAAAAAACACCAGACAATTTAGGGAGCTTTCAAACTGTGCATTTTTGACGTATTTTTTGTGTAAATGTTACTTAATTGTTTTCCTTTCACGAAAAAATGCTTTAAAAGCACATGTGTAAAAGCACCCTTAAAGGGGTTGTTAATACATTGATTCATCTCACCTCATTTGTTTTTCTGGTTTCATTTTGAATTCAGGGTGTGTTTCTGGCTTTTTTCTTGGTGCAAAAGAAAGGTCTGTCTTAGCAACCAGGGCGGCAGCCTATCAGGAGAAAAAAAGCATACAACAATTTGGGAGCTTCAAAGTCAAACGTATTAGTATAGAAATGCATGGCAGCCTTTAAAGGGGGTTGTCTATACATACCAGTTGGGAGCCATCTCACAAACAGGTTCTGTAGGTTAAACCCTTTGGGACTTCGGGGGCGTGTTTATGCAACTACTTGCTGCAATAGGGAAGATCAGGTTGTAGCTATAGCAACCAGCGCTGGCAGCCTATCAGGAGAGAGCAAACAGGTCTGCAGCTATAGCAACCAGCGCTGGCAGCCTATCAGGAGAGAGAAAACAGGTCTGTAGATACAGCAACCAGTGCTGGCAGCCTATCAGGAGAGAGAAAACAGGTCTGTAGCTATAGCAACCAGTGCTGGCAGCCTATCAGGAGAGATCGAACAGGTCTGTAGCTATAGTGACCAGTGCTGGCAGCCTATCAGGAGGGATAGAACAGGTCTGTAGCTATAGTAACCAGTGCTGGCAGCCTATCAGGAGAGATCGAACAGGTCTGTAGCTATAGCAACCAGTGCTGGCAGCCTATCAGGAGAGATTGAACAGGTCTGTAGCTATAACGAGAATCGCAACTATTGCAGGATAAGCTGTGTAGCAGCTAAGTATTGCCCATATTCTTTGTACATTCACTACGATAGACTGTGTTAGGACATTGTGTCCACAAGATATACAGCAAGCGTGTACATTAATTCAAGTAAAAATTACCACTGAATTTTGCAACATAAGCCTCTGGGTGTATTGTTTGTGAGCTGAAGGGGGAAGATTGAGGAGATTCCTTGACTGAGGCAGCAATTGGGCTCTACTAATCTAAATTAATCTGTGGCTAAAAGTGTGTGTTTACTGTAGCTACAACGACCTGAGGAGCTGATGCAGCCCCTACAAGAGGGGAGATCTAGGAATAGGTAGGACACTGGTAATGGACACATATTGCAAAGTGACTTGTTTTTTAAAGATCTTTGACATAAAAAGCAGCGATCCCTGTAGCGAGACAACCCCTTTAAAGCCCCAATGCCCCACATTTTACCACTGCTCCAAATCAGAGTGAATGACAAAGCCACCTGCATTCAAAAACCGCGTGCCGTAATGCAAGGTGTGAACTCCGTCTTATAGCAAATCATTAATTGCTAGGAAACCATTGAAAGGCGATTCAATGGAAGTCTCTCTATGCGCTGTGATACTACGGCGCCAGGAGAGTCGGCAGTTTTTAGGTCAGGCTGGAACTCCTAAGTTTCTTAACACCTGGAGAGTAATAGCTTGTACACCGCCGACCATCTAGGGCAGGGGTGTCAAACCGCGGCCCTCCAGCTGTTGGGAAACTACAACTCCCATCATGCCCACTGTTATAGATTATACAAATGCATGATGGGAGTTGTAGTTTCCCAACAGCTGGAGGGCCGCAGTTTGACACCTGTGATCTAGGAGACGCTCTGATGGGAAGTCTATCTAACACGACTCAGTCATTTTACTGTGTGACCAATACATGTAACTGAAAAACGACTTTGCACCCAAACTGATCAAGGAGGGCAGAAAACCTTAAAAAAGGGGAAATCCTCTTTTCCAGAACCGACCAACATAAATGTTGTCACTGCAAGGAAAATGCTATTAAAGGTGTTTTACTATTACACACATGGATACGATCTGCCATCAATGTCCGGAAGCTGTGGGACTCACCTCAGGAACCAGGGCCTATCTCCAGAATGGGCCCCCAGAGCACGGGGGAGAGAGAAGCGACGGCACACATGTAGCCCCCTCCTTTCATTTCAATGGGAGTTCCGGGTATAGGCAAGTGGTTGCATTCGGCTGTACTCAGACTTCCCGCTGATATGGATGGAGAGGGGCCGCAACTGCTCAGTCACTTCTCCATCCAGAACGGGAGATTCAGGCCTGTTCTAGAGAGCGGTGCAGCCCCCAGACATGGGACCCACACTCACCAAACACTGATGTCATAGCCTATAAGCCATTAAGGTAAAAACCCCTTTAAAGGGTTGTCTCACTACAAAGACTAGCTTTCAACACGTAGCGGACAATAAAGACTTTTCCAAACACATTGCTTTGTTTATTTTGCTTTGTTGAGGATACATGAGAGATTGTATCTGCTCTGAGTGCACACAGGTTTCTCTGGTTACCGTCCTGCTCTCCCCTACTCTCATTGCTTTGTCTTATCTGAGAGCAGGGAGTGACGTCACCACAGGTGGGCACACAGGACGGTGGCAGCTTGAGAACAGAGTACGTTATCTCTAAGGGTATGTTCAAACGGTGTAATTGTGTACACGCTGCAATATGCTGGGTGATTTGGGAGTCGTGCTAATCAGCGTGTACTCCGGAAGCACGGGGGGGGGGGGCCAGCCCCATTGACATGCATTACTCGCCACAAATAATTGACATGTCACCTATCTCCCCGCGCATACAATACGATCGTATAGTATGTGCGGGATGGGGGGAGGGGAGGGGACACGAGGTGCAATCCATCGTTCTCTATGACAGTTATGGATTACTGTAATTGCGGCGCGCATCTCGCTGGGTATTAAGCACTAATACACGGCGAAAGGAGCGCCAAAATTACGCCGTGTGAACATACCCTAACAAAGGAGACAAATAACTTTTGTTTACTTTGAGCTCTGAAGCTCTCTGCTCTATAGACAAGATTTCCTACTCTCATGTCAGAGCAATTAGAAGAGCTGTGAATGCAGAGCCGATATACTAATCGTGCTCTCGTGCTGTAGAACCACCCACAGCCTGAACAGGAAGAGACAGAAAGCATGAATCTGAAGCTACTTTTGGTTCAGTAAACAGCGTGGCGAGACAACCCCTTTAAGGCTGGGTTCAGAAAATGCATTTTTTTCAACTGCATCAAAAATGAAGGCAAAAAAAAAAAAATAAAAAAATAAAAAGGAATGCATTTTTTTAATTTACCCAAATTTCACCTGTGTTTTGAATCAACTGCAAAACCCCCTGCATTGAGAGAAAAGCATGTATTTTTCCTGCATGCGTTTTTGGTGCAGATGAGAAACCCAACGAAAACGCCTGTGTGAATCCAGCCTTGAAAGAGTTGTCCAAGATCAGGAATACATGGCCGCTTTCTATCCCCAACTGCACCGCACCCATCCATGGATTGTATCCGATATCGTTACTCTATTGAAGTGAATAGGGCACAGTTGCAATCCCACTTGCCACCAGAGAGGCGCTGTTTGTGGTAGAAAGCAGCCATGTTTCTCAGATTTTTGAACAGGCATCTCATAAGGCATTTCCAGTTCCTAAAAAAATTCTAAATAGGCAGCTCCTGGGAACCCTTAAAAAAAAAAAAAAAAAAAAAAAAAAGTCTGCACTCAACTTGCTCTGATTCCAGCGTTGCTTCTCCCAAGTCTTTTTTTGTTTTCTTTCTTCTACTCCCAAATTGGCACACCACTGTCAGAGCCGCTGATTGGCCGCAGCAGTCATGTGACCATACTTACATCACAATTCAAAGCTGTTCGCTTATAAATGGTGATGAAAATAGAGGCCCATGACTTCTGCAGCCAATCAGCGGCTGCGACAGTGGTGTGCCCATTCGGGAGTAGAAGAGAGAAAACAAAAAAAAAGACTGGGGAGAAGCAACGCTGGAAGCAGAGCAAGTCGAGTATAGGCTTTTTTTGGGGGGGGGGGGGAGCTGGTTTTCCCCAAGAGCTGCCTATTTTATTTTTAGGAACTAGACTCTCCCTATAGTTACCTCCTGACCGGTGAGCTGACCTTTAGCCCTCTTCAACTTAACTTGGTAAATGTTTTACCTAAGGGATTGTATCCATTTTCTTTTACAATCATAATGTTATTGAAAGTTTTCCAGAAGATGCAAATGGGAACAAGACCTAACCTGTTCCTTTTTTAGGATTAGTGGGAATCACACCTCATATTAATGTTTCCTGGTGGATTAGGATAGGTTTACACAATTCAAAGCAGATATCGTGTCAAAATACGACTGCAATCCATGTCCCATTGATTTAAATGGGTAACCTGTTCAGAGAAGGTGGAATTTTACTGATACATAACATCTCCATTACAGAAAATAACATTTAAAAAAGTAGTGATGACTGCTGTTGAATTCAGTACAATCGTATTGTACGAGCGGGGAGAAAAGAGGCGTAATCCATAGTTCTCTATCACCGTAATTTTGGCGCCGAAATTAGCCCGTGTGAACGTATCCTTAATTGTTTTCCCTACTTGATGTGTAAAACCCGAGGTCATGAGTGCAATTACTTTCTTCCACGTGTCGGAGGGATGTGTCATGAAGCTACGAGACAATGCTTTGTGTCAAATCAGTGATTCGGGTATTTGCTATGCAGTAGCCGGGTGACTGCCCTCTAGTTCATGATTTGTGCCAGAGGTTGTTATACCTGAATGTTCCTTAGGGGCCATTCACACGGCTTATTTCGCCGCGGATTGGAGCCGTACTGCGCGCCGGATTTGCGCTGCAGTACCGCGCCAATCCGTTGGAGTAATTACGGTAATCCACAGTTCTCATAGAGAACAGTGGATTCCGTCGCTCCTCCCCGCTCGATGAATCCGCCGCGGGGGGAGAAAGTGACATGCACATTATCCAGACGCAATAGGCGCCGTGGATAATGCAAGTCTATGGGGCCGGCGGGCCACGCCCCTGCCCCGCCTCTTATTCAAGCCGGAATTGCGAGCGCAATCCGGCTCGCAATTACGGCTTGAATAAGCCGTGTGAACTGTGCCTTAGGGTATGTTCACACGGCATAATTGCGGGGTGAGTTTCGGTGCGTATTTGCTCTGCAATTACGGTAATTCATAGCTCTCACAGAAAGCTATGAATTGCGGCCGTCTCCCCTCGTGTACAATATGCGCTTATTGTACACTGGGAGAAAGTAGTGACAAGTCCCTTCTTTCCGATGTTTACACGCCGAGGGATAATGAAAATCTATGCTTTACGCTATGTTCACACGATGTACGTCGTGTGTTTTGGGAGCTCGCGCTGATACGCGCATACTCCCGCAGCGCGGGGGAGCCGGCAGTCCGTCGGCCCCATTGACATTCATTACTCGCAGCGCGTATTCGCCGCGAATAGTCATTTATCTCCCGTGCGTACAATACGATCGTATTGTACGCGCGGAGGGAGGAGGCGTAATCCATAGTTCTCTATGAGAGCTATGGATTACCGTAATTTCGGCGTGCATCGTGCCCATATTAGAGCAAATACACGGCGAAATGCATGCCGAAATTATGCCGTGTGAACATATCCTTAGAAGTGCTTTCTGGCCAGCACGTACTTCTAAAACACCCAGCGTATTGTGGCATGCACATTATGCGCTGCAATACGCCGTGTGAACATCCTCTTACTTCTACAATTCAACCATTATATTTACATATATAAAAAAAAATATTCTTTTAGATAATGACTATGCATCACTTCACTGACAGAGCCGCCATCTTTGATGATGATTTTCTTGGCGAGAAGAACGCTGCGGTTCACCCTCTTCTTTTTCTTCCCCTGAGTCATTTTCACATAACTCGGGTCTTGGCAGCATTCACCTGCAAAGAACAACCCAGAACAGAGTCAACTAAAGTAACGGCTTCTCCTTCACTTGAGCTACAAACCATTAAAGGGGACCTGTGACGTCTCCTGACCTGTCTGTGTAAATCTTTGTGTTCCCTGTAAAATAGCAGTTCTGCAGCCTCTTCTCATATCCAGGTATTTTGCGGTTCCTCAGTTATTCCTCCTAGAAATAGATCACTGAATCTGTCAGGTGGGTGTAACCAGTTGGGGAGGGGTGTCGTACACAGTCTGACATTATCGGATCAGAGTCGAAAGTCAGTCTGTGCAGGAGCACACCCTCTGAAAACCGGACCACCGCCACCACTCAGTAATAACATTTCCAGGAGGAGTAACAGAGGAACAGCACAGAGATATAAGAGAGCACAAGGATTTACTAGAACGGACAGGAGAGGTCACAAGATATTCGCCTCACGCTGGCATACATATGCTAACACCTACGCGTTCACACACGGCGGCGTAGCCAAAGGCTCTAACAGATAAAACATCTTCTGATTACTTTGGATCCGTTTCATGCTTATATACGTTTTATTTGCATAGACGACACTTGTATCCTGGAAAGAAAACCAACACCAGCGTAAAACAGCCCAAACGTAGTCACTAGAAGACCCCACCCGATCTACTGATGCCTACGGCTATGTTCACACGGCTTAATTGCGGGACGTAATTACGCCCCGCAATTACGGCGTGTGGACGGGGGCGGGGCGGGAGCGGGGGAGTGAGCGGGGGGCCAGCACGTCGCTGGCCCATAGGGCAATCACTGCTACGGCGCGTATACGCGCTAGAAAGTGACAGGTGAATTATCTCCCGCCCAGAGGAGACGTAATCCATAGTTCTCTATGAGAGCTGTGAATTACCGTAATGAATGGGCCGTTTTCGGCCCGTAATTGGCGCACTTCGGCGCGTAATTACGGACCGAAATACGGCCCATTTTATGCCGTGTGAACATGCCTTAAGGCACACAAATCCCCTTTTAAAGGTATTCCATGATGTGAATGGCCATTAAAAACAGGAACAGACAGTGAGGCGCATTTATCATCATAATTGGGCCAAAAATACAGGTGCACGGACTTTACACCACACAAGGAGCCTCATTTATGTCTAAGCGCAGAGCCCACAGCCGCCCGCCAGAGCCCATTACGCCTCCTCTCCCCGCGCGTCGTATTGTGCGAGGGGGGAGGGAGAGCAGGCGTAATCCATAGTTCTCTATGTGAACTGTGGATTACCGTGATGACTGGGGCGCAGTTCGCTTGTATTAGAGCGCAGTACGGCGCGAAATGCGCCCCGATTTAACCCGTGTGAACATAGCCTTTAGCGCAGTTATCGATACCGTCTAATAATTAGGCTAGACCGTCTAAGGGTATTTTAACATGGCTTATTTGGACGCTGTTTTTGAAGATTTTCGCTCCAAAAGCAGCATCAAAACCTCGCTTCTTCAGAACAGATTTTAGACGCGTTTCTCTGCAGGATTTTGGCTACGTTTTCTACAAATTTATAGCAAGGTCAAACAAAAGGCACCGAGAAACGCGCCTAAAACACGCCTCAAGAATTGACCTGACACTTCTTTTTCAGCGCCCAAAAACAGCTTCCACAGAAGTGCACAGAAACCTCGTTGTGTGTGAACGCCAGACACTGTTTTACATAGAAATCAATGAAATGAACTGGGGGTGTTTTGAACGCCGTTTCGGGCGCGGAAATGCTCCGAAAACTTCATCCAAAACAGCGTCCAAATAAGCCGTGTGAACAAGCCCTTATAATGCACCACATGTATCACAGAGCTGATAAATCTAGTGCAGGTGTAGACGCTCTAGTCTAAGTTTATGCCTTCTATTACTTAGCTCGCTTTATGCCACAATTTCCATGAAATTATGCCTCTTTTCCCAGACAAGGCACAAAAGGTATCCAGCATGGGTCTAAAACATCTCATAAGTGTGGGATACAGCACGGAGGCCATTATTTTTGGCACAACTAGCAAGAGAATTCTGGAAATCGCCTTATTTGCACCCAAAAGGCTCCGTCTCCCCTGCAGTGGACAAAAAACGACCTGAAAACGAATTACTAAAAATGTTCATGAAGCTGAGTTTTCTGTCCCCTCCTGTCAAAAGCAGCTGAATAAATGGCCGTATTTTGGAGCGTTTTTTGAAGCGTCTTTGCTCTGCTTTTTAATATATGCACAAATTAAGCCATTGGATGTAAGCTACACCCTACAGGTGGAGTTAACATGTTAAGTAGTCACTTCCTTTAGATCACTGTAGCCATTGTGAGCACATTGTCCTATGTGTGCTACTACTTTATTAAATTTTGCACCAGACTCTTGCACCAAAATCCGCAAAAACCCACATTATCTTTGCATACAGCAAGATCCTTTCTTAGCATCAAAATCTGTAAAGAAAAGGATTTTAGCGGCAAAATCCCCAAAGACGCATTATTGCGCCAAAGTCCGTAAAAAAAAATATTTTTAGTGTCAGAAGTGAGATCACTTTTATTAGCGCCAAAATTTTTAAAGATATTGATCTTGGCGCCCAAATCCGTAAAAAAACGGATTCTTGCGCCAAAATTCGTAAAAAAAAAAAAAAAAAACCGTATTTTTGGCGTCAGAAGCGAGATAACGTTATTAGCGCCAAAATCTGTAAAAAAATATAATTATTTTAGTGCCAAAAAATGTAAAAAAAAACCAAAAAAAAAACAAACGTATTTTAAGCGGAAAAAAAAAATGAATTGCGCAAAAATTGTTAGCGACCAAAGCATGATTTTATTACAAAAGGTACAAAAAAGGACACATCAGACACTTGTATGCAAATTTGATCAGATATAACCTTTGTTACACCCACTATAGGTGGGACTTGGGTCTCCTGGGAGGGTTTTCATTGAAAAAAGGCGCCAAAAATCGCGCCAAAAGACGTCCGGCGTTTTCCATAGACTCCAGTAGTAAATTTTCTGCCCGGCTCTGGCGTTTTTTAGAACATGTTGCAAAATACGACCAGTAAAAAAAACGAGCAGAAAAAAGGAGCTCAGTGGAGACGGCGGGAGGTTCTCACTATAGAGTCTATGGGAGACGGCGGGAGGTTCTCACTATAGAGTCTTATGGGAGGGGCGGGGGAGGTTCTCACTTTGAGTCTATGGGAGACGGGGGGGAGGTCTCACTATAGAGTCTATGGAGACGGCGGGAGGTTCCCGCTATAGCGTCTATGGGAGACGGCGGGAGGTTCTCGCTATAGAGTCTATGGGAGACGGCGGGAGGGTTTTACAATAGTCTATGGGAGACGGCGGGAGGTTCTCGCTATAGAGTCTATGGGAGACGGCGGGACGTTCTCAAATATAGAGTTATGGGAGACGGCGGGGACGTTCTCACTATAGAGTCTATGGGAGACGGCGGGAGGTTCTCACTATAGAGTCTATGGGAGACGGCGGGGACGTTCTCACTATAGAGTCTATGGGAGACGGCGGGAGGTTCTCACTATAGAGTCTATGGGAGACGGCGGGAGGTTCTCACTATAGAGTCTATGGAGACGGCGGGAGGTTCTCACTATAGAGTCTTGGGAGCGGCGGGAGGTTCTCACTATAGAGTCTATGGGAGACGGCGGGAGGTTCTCACTATAGAGTCTATGGGAGACGGCGGGAGGTTTTTCACTATAGGAGTCTATGGGAGACAGCTGGACGTTCTTACTATAGAGTCTATGGGAGACGGCGGGACGTTCTCGCTATAGGGTCTATGGGAGACGGCGGCGGCGCTCTGGCTATAGGGTCTATGGGAGACGGCGGGAGGTTCTCACTATAGGTCTATGGGTGTCGGCGGGAGGTTCTCACTATAGTGTCTATGGGAGACGGCGGGAGGTTCCCACTATAGAGTCTATGGGAGACGGCGGGAGGTTCCCACTATAGAGTCTATGGGAGACGGCGGGAGGATCGCACTATAGAGTCTATGGGAGACGGCGGGAGGGTCGCACTAGAGAGTCTATGGGAGGGGGCGGGAGGTTCCCACTATAGAGTCTATGGGAGACGGCGGGAGGTTCCCACTATAGAGTCTATGGAGACGGCGGGAGGTTCCCACTAGAGTCTTTTGGGAGACGGCGGGAGGTTCTCACTATAGATCTATGGGGGCGGCGGGAGGTTCTCACTATAGAGTCTATGGGAGAGGGCCGGACGCTCTCACTATAGAGTCTATGGGAGAGGGGGCGGGAGGTTTTTCACTATAGAGTCTATGGGAGACGGCGGGAGGTTCTCACTATAGAGTCTATGGGAGACGGGGGAGGTTCTCACTATAGAGTCTATGGGTGACGGCGGGAGGTTCTCACTATGAGGCTATGGGAGACGGCGGGAGCTTCTCACTATAGAGTCTATGGGAGACGACGGGACCTTCTCACTATAGAGTCTATAGAGTCTATGGGAGACAGCGGGACGTTCTCACTATAGAGTCTATGGGAGACAGCGGGACGTTCTTACTATAGAGTCTATGGGAGACAGCGGGACGTTCTTACTATAGAGTCTATGGGAGACAGCGGGACGTTCTTACTATAGAGTCTATGGGAGGACAGAGGAGGTTCTCACTATAGGTCTATGGGAGACAGCGGGACGTTCTCACTATAGAGTCTGTGGGAGACGGCGGGGACGTTCTCACTATAGAGTCTATAGGATACAGCGGGATGTTCTTACATAGAGTCTATTGGATACATCGGGTCGTTATCACTATAGAGTCTATGGGAGACAGCGGGACGTTCTCACTATAGAGTCTATGGGAGACAGCGGGACGATATCAATATAGAGTTATGGGAGACAGGGGGACGTTCTTACTAGAGTCTATGGGAGACAGCGGGACGTTCTTACTATAGAGTCTATGGGAGGCAGCGGGACGTTCTTACTATAGAATTTATGGAAGACAGCGGGACGTTCTTACTATAGAGTCTATGGGAGACAGCGGGACGTTCTTACTATAGAGTCTATGGGAGACAGCGGGACGTTCTCCCTATAGAGTCTATGGGAGACGGCACGCCCTCACTATAGAGTCTATGGGAGACGGCGGGACGTTCTTACTATAGAGTCTATGGGAGACAGGTGGACGTTCTTACTATGAGTCTATGAAGGGCAACGGGAAGGGTTCTCACTATAGAGTCTATGGGAGACGGCGGGACGTTCTTACTATAGAGTCTATGGGAGACAGCGGGACGTTCTTACTATAGAGTCTATGGAGACAAACGGGAGGTTTCACTATAGAGTCTATGGGAGACAGCGGGACGTTCTTACTATAGAGTCTATGGAGACAACGGGACGTTCTTACAATAGAGTCTATGGGAGACAGCGGGAAGTTCTTACTATAGAGTCTATGGGAGACAGCGGGACGTTCTTACTATTTGAGTCTATGGGAGACAGCGGGACATTCTTACTATAGAGGGCTTTTGGGAGACGGCGGGACCTTTTTTACTATAGAGTCTATGGGAGACAGCGGGACGTTGTTACTTAAGTGTCTTTGGGAGACAGCGGGACGTTCTTACTATAGAGTCTATGGGAGACAGCGGGACGTTCTTACTACAGAGTCTATGGGAGACAGCGGGACGTTCTTACTATAGAGTCTATGGGAGACAGCAGGACGTTCTTACTATAGAGTCTATGGGAGACAGCAGGATGTTCTTACTATAGAGTCTATGGGAGACAGCGGGACGTTCTTACTATAGAGTCTATGGGAGACAGCGGGACGTTCTTACTATAGAGTCTATGGGAGACAGCGGGACGTTCTTACTATAGAGTCTATGGGAGACAGCAGGATATTACTATAGAGTCTATGGGAGACAGCGGGACGTTCTTACTATAGAGTCTATGGGAGATGATTACAGTCGTCTTTCCAGATTTTTTAGAAAACGAAAAACGCTGAAATAACGGACGTTTTTCTGTGCAGTGTAGACAGAGCCTAAGTCTCCACCAGTCAGAGCACCATGAAAGCCGGCGAGCGCTCGCACTGTGCACTGGGAGCTCGCTCACCTTTGATCATTGTCTCACAGTTTATATTTGGACACAATCTACATAAACCGAGTCGCTCTGTAAACACGTTTTATCTTTTCTTATTAGATTCCAGGTTGTATAAACAACCCAGGGGGTGAACCGCCGGCGGCGACAGGTAAGGTTCATCATACACACAGCAAAGAGGAATTCCAAAAAATAAAGACACGTCAGAGGCATTGATCGCTGGGGGTGCGGAGATCCCCTCCACAACTACTGCGAGTGAGGTGTCCCATTGCTTGCATGTGGTACATGAGTTCAGGCAGTCCCCAACTTACACCCGTCTGCTAGATACAAACGGAGGCTTATGGGGAGAAGCTCGGCGTGCGGACATCACACACCCAGTCACGCCCCAAACGCAAGCCTCCCTCCACCCACTGCGTCTTCCGGCTGGCACAGCACAGCAGCCTCTTTATACCGGTCTCCCATCTTGCACTGGAAACCTCCATCTTTAAAACAACAGCTCTCCCTTACACCGCTCTGGTCCTACACTGTCGGCCCCGGCATTGCAGGTCTGTTCTTACTGCTCCCGTAACACCCACCCCTCCAATGTAAAATACAGTACTGTATCAGTACATGTGTGGCATGCTTGCACTTGTAGTTCCACAGCTACTATGTGCTGTGAAAAATGGAACTACAAGTGCCAGCACACCAGACAACACATACTAGTTAGTGTGTATTTAATATGCACTGCTGTGGCATGCTGGCACTGTTTCACAGCACCTAGTAGCTGTGGAACTATAAGTGCCAGCATTCCATACAACACATACTAATTAGTATGTATGTTTAATATGCACTGCTGTGGCGTTATGGCACTTGTAGTTAAATGTTTCACAGCAGCTAGTTGCTGTGCAACTACAAGTGGCATAATGCCACAACAGCATATGAGAGACAAAGTGATAAATCTTCTAAACATGGGCACAGACAGCAAAGCCAAACATAAAAGGGGTATTAACCCTTCTCTGCACTACCCAAAACAAAAACAGTTTCGCTTTAGCTACATTTAATAAAAGGACTTGATCCAACTTGCATACAAATTCAACTTAAAAATAAACTTACAGTCCCTATCCTGTTTGTAACCCAAGGACTGCATGCATCACCACATACACGTGCATGCACCATAGATTAGGGCTTAGAGGACCGATCAAAAAAAAACTAATAAGATCCAATATGTATTCATGGTGTCCAAACTATCAAAAAGCGCTCCTGTGATCCCTAATCTCCTGCCATTAGTCTGCATATAATCCTTCACCTCTTGCACTCATCTACTGAGAGAGTCGACGACGATGGATCTCAAGTGAGGAATAATCGCAACTGTGAAAAATCTTAATGAAATCTTCAATCGTGTCTGGCAAGGTGGGCGCTATTAGGGGGGAATTTGCTCTAATGTTTAAAGGGGTTGTCTCACTACATGGATTCCTCTCACCTCAGTCCTGTTTTCTTGGTTTCATTCTGAATTCAGGGGCGTGTTTACTGGCTTCCACTAGGCTGCAGTAGAAGCCAGGTCTGTAGCTATAGCAACCAGTGCTGGCAGCCTATCGGGATAGATCAAACAGGTCTGTAGCTATAGCAACCAGTGCTGGCAGCCTATCAGGAGAGATCAAACAGGTCTGTAGCTATAGCGACCTCAGGAGCTGATGCAGCCCATGCAAGAGGGGATATCTAGGAATAGGTAGGACACTGTTAATGGACACATATTGCAAAGTGACTTGTTTTTACAAGATCTATAACATAAAAAGCAGCGATCCTTGTAGTGAGACGACCCCTTTAATGTTAATCTAGAATTTGTTCTAATGTTACATCACGTTCATGACCTCTGCCAGGACACCATGGAAAGTGTATCCCGATGGTAGGCCCGGGCCCCCATAAAAATTAAAGGGAAAACGGTAATCGGGATTGGACTACTGTACTTTTTTACTGACCATATAAAATCTTTATAATAATCTTTTTTTTCTATAGCCCCAAATTTTCCCGCAGCATTTCTTTCAGGGTAAACATCAGTATTCACATTAAAAGTACTTCAAAATGAGACACAAGGTGTGAGGGCCCTGCTCGTGGAGCTTACAATCTATTGGGGTTTTATGGGTGAAAATACGGGAAAAAGTGCAAGTTTACAATGGGCGGCCATGTTTATGCACCATACAAGAATGGGGTCCAATTCAGACTACATTTGCCCTATAGATTTCTATAGCCCCAAGGTGGTATCTGTCTGGATACATTTTCTGTGGGGTCCGTGAATGAAGACCAAAAACATGAAGTGAATGGAGGATTATCAAAGGCAAAGGATTCCACAAAGTTCGGATGAAGAGGCAACCCACCCATGCATGTATTTTATTACTCATTAGGAGTCTATAGCACAGCCCAGAGCTGCACTTACTATTCTGCTGGTTATAGGAAACAAGCTGTGCTCCCGGAAGGTGGTATGGACCAAGGTTTTCACACAGTTCCAGTTTCCTTGCCCCTTATGTCGTGTCACGGAGGGTTATGAGGCAGAATATCAGTTGCATTCACAAGGGCTGTTTTGGTAGAATGGACATAGATTTTTAGGGTCCGTCCACACAACTAGTATTTAAAGTCAGAATACACCCGGATTCCAACTTGAAATATTCGGCAAAAACTGACTGTAAAGCATCCCCATAAACCTCAATAGCAATCTCAGCTGTAGTCTAGGTTTGAAAAACAGACATTTCTCCCCATCCCCCCCCCCCCCCCAAAAAAAAAACAACCTTAGAACAAGTTCATTCTTTCCGCCATATTCCACGTCAAAAATCGCATCCAAAACCCCATAGAAAAGAATGGGACTTTTTCTGATTCTGAAATCCACCGGAAAAATATAAAAAAAAACAAAAACACACACAACCTAAATCCACATAAAACACGCCCAAAGCAGTTTTCAATGGTAAATCCAACAAGTATTTTCTACTGGTCATGTGGCCATACCCTTAGGCTATGTTCGCACGGCTTATTGCCGACGTAATTGCGGGGACGGATTTCGCCCCTGCAATTACGCCGGCTGCCATGCAGCGGGGGGGGGGGGGGGGGGGGGGGGGGCAGCTTGCCGGCCCCATACCACAGTCATTATTCACGGCGTAAATAACGTGCATGTCACTTTCTCCCCACTCGGCGGATTCGCCGAGCAGGGAATCCATAGTTCTCTATGAGAGCTGTGGGTTACCGTAATTATTGGGAGTACGGCACTAAATACAGGGCGAGACACGTCCCAATAATTGCCTTAGACAGTGTAAAGTTAGTCTAGACAGTCCTACAACGTACCACATGTATCATAGTGCCGATAGATGTGGCGCAGGTTATAACCGTTTCCACCATTTTTCATTTGGCTTACTTTACGCCATTAATTGCACCAAAATTTTGCCGCATGTCGTTGCCTGCTAAGCCACGTCTCGTCAGATGAGGTGCAGAAGTGTCAAGAAACCGTCCAAAACGTATAATAGATGTAGTGTAAAGCACGGGTGCCCTTATTTTTGGCGCAACTGACTTGATAAAACGACAAAAAAAAATAAAATAAAATACAGCAGTGCTAATCGGCACTAAAGCCCCAAAACTCAACAGTGCCGGCCGCCCCCCCTAATCAGCCTTAAATTCATGAAACCTTTTAACTGTATTAGTATTAGCTTTTCTACAAGTATAAAAAGAAAGTTTTTAGTGCACAAATGGATCACATTGTGCATGGCCTCCTGCTGCATGTGGGTAACTTCATCAGGCGGGCTCCAACTATAGATGCGCTTTAACGTGGTCAAGGCCTTGGGGCAACAGGCTCGAATTCACAGAGGCAAATCTATAGTTAGGGTCCCACCTGATGAGGCGCTCTTGACGTGGTAGTTTTACATACACAACCTGATCAATTTGTGCACTAAAAACCTCCATTCGGCGGCGACCTCCTCATTCGGAAGTACATGAAAAAAACCTGAAGATTGGAGGGAAGCGGAGCTGGAACCAGGGGCTGGAGGAAGGCGAGTAGAAGGCTGTTTTTTAATTTTTTTTTATTTTAAAGAAGTCCCATGAACTGCCTGTTTTTCATACAAAGTGGACAATCCCTTTAAGTAAATGAGATCCGTTGCATGCCACTGGTTCTCGTCACATACTAAAATTGACCATTTTGAAGGGTTCAGCTATAAAGGGGTTGTCTCACCATGTGGTGTCAGAGCCACAAGATGCTTTAGATTCATGCATCCAGGCTGCACGGGATGTGGGTAGTTCTATAGCAGTGATTAACGTATCAGCTCTGCAGTCACAGTTCTTGTAATTGCACTAACACGAGATAAGGAGATTTTATCGATAGAGCAGAGAGCTTCAGAGCTCAAAGTAAAAAAAAAAAAAAAAAAAAAAAGTAATAATCCTCTTTTGTTACAGACCACACTGTTCTCAAGCTGCTGTCACTCCCTGCTCTCAGATAAGATAAAGATCAGAGAGAGAAGAGCAGAGCAGGATGGTAACCAAAACGAACCTATGTGCACTCAGTGCAGATACAATCTGTTGCCTCCTAAACAAATCAAAATAAACTAAGCAATATATTTGAAAAAAAGGTCTTCATTTACCGTTCCCTACATGTTGAAAGTTAATCTTTGTAGTGAGACAACCCCTTTAATAAAAAAACAAAACAAAACACTACTTATCTCTAAGCACAGCCTCAGTAAGTCTCCCCTTCCTGGCTCCTGGTCTTGACACCCAGCGAATGCCCACTTAGCCTATCACTGTCTGCAGTGGTGATTGGGTATTCCTGTGTGTCGAGACCACGTATCAGGAAAAGACGACCAGGGGGATGGGTCAGAACAGCAGCAGGGGAAGTGCAGGAAGGTAAGCACTGCCAGACAACTCCATTCACAAGCTCCTAAAACATCTAAACAACTGCGATCAATTTACCGACAAATGAAACAGGAGCAGCAGGTGGCAAAAAGGAGCAGGAAAACATACAAACCAGTGCATCGCCCCCTACAGGAAGACAAAACTGCTCCAGGAGCCCTTCACACAAGGCCTTGGTTCACCTCCATCTCCTAGTGTCAGCTTCTATGTCTCAGTTTATTTCATTGATTACATCGCTGTAAAAAAACACGTAGGCAGCGTGACTGGTAAATGTAATGAGACCTATAGCAACACGAACAACAGGCATCACAGCCCAGCACAGCCAGCAACCATTATACTCCTCACTGGAAGCAAGAACTGGCCATGAAAAGGGTGCAATGTCTAAAACCAAGAAGGAACCATTAGTGGTAGAAAAGTTGTCCCATGTCAAGGTGCCCTAAAATGTATCCCAAACACCCCAAGGGGGACCAATGCTGTCACAGGGTTTTCCATAGAGAACACCAGGGAAAGGATGTTGCCAGGGTTTTTCCTTAGGCCCACAGCGCTGTGGGGACGCTGACACCCCCCCCGGGTTTTTCCATAGAGCTCACTCAGTGGGGACCCTGCACGGAGTTTTTCCATAGTGCACCAGTGGGGACCGCTGCACGGGTTTTTCCATAGAGCACCAGTGGGGACTCCTGCACGGGTTTTCCATAGAGCCGCAGAGGGGACTCCTGCACAGGGTTTTCCATAGAGCACCAGTGGGGACTGCTGCACGGGTTTTTCATAGAGCACCAGTGGGGACTGCTGAGGGTTTTCCATAGAGCACCAGTGGGGACCGCTGCACAGGTTTTTCCATAGAGCCCCAGTGGGGACTGCTGCACGGGTTTTCCATAGAGCACCAGTGGGGACCGCTGCAGGGTTTCCCATAGAGCACCAGTGGGGACCGCTGCATGGGTTTTCCATAGAGCACCAGTGGGGACCGCTGCAAGGGTTTTCCCATAGAGCACCAGTGGGGACCGCTGCACGGGTTTTCCATAGAGCACCAGTGGGGACTGCTGCACGGGTTTTCCATATAGCACCATGGAGCTGAGGGTTTCCATAGAGGACCCGTGGGGACTGCTGCACGGGTTTTCCATAGAGCACAAGTGGGGACGGCTGCGTGGGTTTTCCATAGAGCACCAGTGGGGACTGCTGAGGGGGTTTTCCATAGCGCTCCTGTGGGTCCGGCTGGCGGGGTTTTCCATATAGCACCAGTGGGGACTGCTGCACGGGTTCTCCATAGAGCACCAGTGGGGACCGCTGCGCGGGTTTTCCATAGAGCACCAGTGGGGACGCTGCACGGGTTTTCCATAGAGCACCAGTGGGGGACTGCTGCACGGGTTTTCCATAGAGCACCAGTGGGGACTGCTGCTAGGGTTTTCCTTAGAGCACCAGTGGGGACAGCTGCTCGGGTTTTCCATAGAGCACCAGTGGGGACCGCTGCACGGGTTTTCCATAGAGCACCAGTGGGGACTGCTGCACGGGTTTTCCATAGAGCACCAGTTGGGGACTGCTGCATGGGTTTTCCATAGAGCACAATTGTGCTCCTTTTCGGCCAGTTTTTCAGGCGGTCTGAGAAACCGCAAACCGGCTGAAAAACCGGCAAAACACCTGTGCAGTGGGGACATGCCCTTAGGATCCAGTCGGAAATCCACACAGATTCCGCTTCAAAAAAATAAATAAATAAATAAACCCACATCAAAATCCGGCTGTAAAACGTCCCCATAGACCGCGATTGAGAATCTGCGTTGTAGTCCAAATAACTCAGATTTTCTTGAAGTTGGATTTTTTTTTTAGGAAAAAAACCAAAAAAAACACCCCCAACAACTTAGAACATGTTCAAAAATCCGCTGTTACTCAAGTATGACCTTTGTCGTATGGACGTGGCACTAGGCTCCCAAAATACAGACGGGGCAATAAAGCAAGAGTGAGGTTACTCCACAGAAAGAGACCTCTTTGTCTTTAGAGAAATCCGAAAATAATCTTAGTGGAAAATGGAAAACAACAGATTACATAGAACAAAGTGAAGGCAGGATTCTCGGAAGAGATAAACCAGCTTCATGCGACTCCTGGAGTGAAAAGTCACATGGTGAAAATGTGCTGCGAATTCTCCAAGAACTTTACCCACATCAGGATTATCAAATCTCAGAACTAACGAGTATTATGCCCTCACAGTACATTGTGTCTTTCGGGAGCTCATGCTCATTGCACTCTATGAGAATTATGGATTACCATAATTTCGGTGCACATCTCGCCTGTATTAACCCCTTAAGGACCCGGAGTTTTTTTGTTTGTTTTTTTGTTGACACGTTCGTTTTTCCCTCCTCCCTTCCCAGAGCCATAACTTTTTTTTTATTTTTCCACGTAGACCTATGAGGACTTTTATTTTGTGGGACAAGATGTACTTTCTAATGGTGTTATTCACTGTACTATAGAATATACTGAGAAACCGCAAAAAAATTCCAAGTGGGACAGATTGTGAAAAAAAAACCCCCATTTTTGCCATGTTTCTGGGTGTTTTGCTTTTATGGCGTTCAATCTTCGGTAAATATAATGTGTTATCTGTATTCTAAAGGTTGATACGCATCCGGCAATACCAAACATGTAGGGTTTCCTTTAAGTTTTGGTACCGTAAAAAAATTCCAAAAATTTTCTATTTTTGACGACCAATAACTTTTTTGTACTAACACCTACGGACGTCAGTGAGGGGGCATTTTTTGTACTTTTTATCGCTAGCAGTTTGGAACACATGCGACTTTTTTGATCACTTTTATTCCATTTTTTGAGCGACGTAAAATGACCAAAAAACCCCAGCAATTTTGGCGTTTGGAATTTTCTTCTTCTACGGTGTTCAACGTACGGGATAAATGATGTTACATTTTTATAGATCGGACTTTTTCGGACGCGGCGATACCAAATATGCGTAACTTTTTTCTTATTTTAATGATTTTATTTGTAAAATAGGGAAAGGGGGTGATTTGAACGTTTAATACTTTTTTTTTGTACTTTAAAACTTTATTTTTTCACTGTAACATTGAGTCCCCCTAGGGTGCTTGACCACTAGGGGGCACGATTGTTAATACAGTCTAATGCATTGCACAGGCAATGCATTAGGGTGTACAAAGATGGCGGTTTCCCCACTTCCTGTCTACGGCCGGAAGTGGGGCAAACCGGGACATGGCAGTGACGTGAGCGTTCACAGGGCTCCCGCTGCCATGTCCAGGCATCGGATCGCTGCAGCTATGCTTGCGCGGCACCAATAGTCATTCAGTCACACGCCTCGGCGTATGACGGGTTAAACAGCACCAGGGGGCGGGGGGGGAGTGGGGGGTGGAGAGGGGTGGGGGGGGGGGGATTATCGAGCAATCCCCCTGCAAAGCCCCTTAGCAGCCCCGGGACGTACTCATACGTCCAGGGTCGTTAAGGGGTTAAAGTGCAAATACGCAGCTAAATGTGTGCCGAAATTACCCCGTGTGAACATACCCATACTCTCTATCCCCCAGATAAAGAGTAGAAAGAGCAACGCAGCGGGCTCACTTATAGCACACAAATTACTTTCTAACATAAGGTTCTTTTGGCTATCATTACTGATCATCCAGTTCCCCTATAGTCATATAGACATTGAGAAGCTGGGGCGCCCTTTACGGGACGGTACATCTGCTTTATAGAAGAGGATAACATTTAAATTTTTCTGTTGACAGATCTGTGTAAGGGCTTGTTTCTTGCAGGATGAATCCTAGTTTATATGGTTACTGCTATTGGGTACATAAGACTTTTTGATCACTTTCTATTTTCTTTTTTTTTAAACCCCTTAAGCCGAACACCCGAAAAGTTATTATTGACCAGAACATTTTTTTTAGTTTTTTCCTCCTTGCGTTTCAACAGTTGTAACTTTCTTATTTTTTCAATGACGCAGCTGTATGAGGCCTCGTTTTGTTTGGAACAACTTGTACTTTATGGGGGAATAGTTTAAATTCACTTATAAATAATTGCAGAATTTTTTTGCAAACCATTCACATTTCACACTTAACTTGTTAGATTAACTCTACAGGTTATTACGGTCGTGTGGAGACCTAATATGTGTTGGTTTTTCTTGTGTGTTTAATGGACGCAAAATTATTTTTTAGAAATTTTTTTTATTTGTTTTACACTGCTTGTTTTTTTTGTTTTTTTTTATTCCATGAAGGGAAAACTAATTTTACTTTTTTTTTATTTTTTACACTTAGTAATGTATGAGCATATTCATATATGCTATTATAATCTGTGTCAGTCTGACACAGGTAGAAGTCAGGGGAGCTCACAGTCTGCCCTGATCACTGGCTTGTTACACAGACAGTCCTGGGGCTAATCTAGGTTCCCCGGGCTCTGTTGGGTCACCGGGTGTCCCTATCACCCGACAGGGCAGGGGGTAAGCCTTTGATTACGCTGCAGCAGACATCTTCAAACTGCAGCCCTCCAGCTGTAGGGAAACTACAATTCCCATCATGCATTTATATAATCTGTAATAGTGGGAACGATGGGAGTTGTAGTTTACCAACAGCTGGAGGGCTGCAGTTTGAGGATGCCTGCGCTACGGTGACGAACCACGGCAATCAAAGGGTTTAAGCACCCCTCTGCTCCCCGGCGCTTGCAGGAGCTGCGCTGGGAACCGGGCTGTGTAGTGCAGCCCCATTCTCAGCGCTGCTGTGGCGCCCGGCGCTGCAAACCCTGATGTCTGCAGCAACGTCAAGAGGGTGGGCGGTTGTTAAGGGGTTAAAGAAAATTAGCAACAAATTTCAATTTTGGCATTATTTTGTGGTTTAGTTTTATTACACTGATCACCATGTGAGCTAAATAATGTAATATTCTAGTTTTGGAAGATGGTGCATGTCCAAATTTTTTTGGGGAGGGGGGGGGTGCATCGGGACTGGTTTTAGGCGGGAAAAGTTGTATTTCTGGGGGGCCTCTTTGAGTCTATGTATAAAGTACCACATCATTTATTTAAAAATACAAAATCGGAAGCATTTGTTTTTATTCATTATACACCATTCACATTTCACATTAAATAACCTGTTAGTTGAGTTCTACAGGTTATTACAGTCAAGTGCAGACCTGATGTGGTTTTTTTGTGTAATGTACAATAATTTATTTTTGGTTTATTTTATTTCTTTTTCCCATATGATTTAAAAATTTTTGTAACCCTCATTAAAGGGCTTTTAACGCAAAGGCATTTCATGCCTTGTTTGTCTTGCTTCAGCTTTCAGTGTGAAGAGGGCGTGCGTGATTTGTTTGAACTGCTTATCACGTGACCCAGCAGGCTTGACATCACCATGGCTTTCCCCACAGTGTGCTCACTCTAATCAAAGGTCTGTTTATGGAAAGAGCTGCGAGTCGCTACTAGGAAGCTGAGTGGTTAGCTCTTCTGCCTTTCAGCAAAGGGGTCCTAGGTTCAAGTCCCTGCAGGAATCCAAACATGGATTTTTTTTCCCTTAATGCACATACATGAATGAGGTTTATTTTTATTTATTTGCACTGTTTGACTAATTACTAAGGAATACAGAGGACAGAAGCAGGATGACAACACCTGGGGTTGAACACTCGCTCAGCAGTGAGTGTGTGTGATTACTAAGCAGGGAAGAGACTGACAGTAGCTGCCTGAGAGGAGTGGTGATGTCTGGGGAAGCTCTCAGCCTGGTCTTTATCCCTGGAGGACTAGCTGTACACTATGGATCACTAAGGGAGCAGCTAGAACAAAAATGGTGCAGAATTTTTAATAATGACGGTGAAAATGTTTATTATTTAATTTGCAAAGTTCTCACATCAGTTTTACTTTGTAAAAAAAGCTTTAAGGATAATTATTTTACACTTTTTTTATATTTAGTAATGTATTAGCCTACTCCTGTATACTTCTGTATGCCAATACATTCGACTCTGTATCAGAACGACAAAGACTGCTGCCAGGGTAACACACAGTGTGTCCTGACAGCAGACTAACCATATAGACAGTCCTGAGACTACTCTAGGTCCCCAGGGCTGACTGTACAGATACTCCCCAGGCTCCATCAGGCACTGGGAATCCTGGTGACCAGATGGAACAGGGCAATCCCCTTTGACTGCTCTGGTCTGTGATCACAGCATGAACAGATGGTTAACCTGCGGAGATCGGAGGCTTCCTTCTATCTCTGCCGATCACAACAGAGTCTGCTCTGTTTACTACAGCTCCGTTCCTACTGCAGTTGGGGCGCCGGGAGCTGCAAACCCCCTCTGCCTGCAGCGACGTCCTTTACCGATAGAGAACAACGTTCCACCCCCTGTCAGCGAGTCATCTACTGTTCAGTTTCCTATGGCCTATGTAGCTGCCGTAAAGGAGATCTCTAAAGCAGGGGTGTCGAACTGCAGCTGTTGGGAAACTACAGTCATGGCCAAAAGTTTTGAGAATGACACAAAAAATTCTAAATTTTTACCTGATCTGTTGCCCTCTGGTTTTTATGTGTGTTTGTCAGATGTTTTTTATCACATACAGACATACAAGTGCAATCATAGTGTGATTCACAAAAGCTTTTCTTGACAGTTAGACTGAGTTACTGCAGCAAGACCATCTTTGCAGTGTTGACCCTTCTTCTTCAGGACCTCGGCAAATTTCCCTGGCATGCTCTCAATCAACTTCTGGACCAAAACCTGACTGATAGCAGTCCATTCTTGCACAATCAATGCTTGCATTTTGTACAATTTGGGTTGGTTTTTGTTTGTCCACCCGTCTCTTTATGATTGACCCCCAAGTTCTCAATGGGATTAAGATCTGGGGAGTTTCCAGGCCATGGACCCAAAATCTCTATGTTTTGTTCCCTGAGCCATTTAGTTATCACCTTTGCTTTATGGCAAGGTGTTCCATCATGCTGGAAAAGGCATTGTTGATCACCAAACTGCTCTTGGACGGTTGGGAGAAGTTGCTCTTGGAGGACATTCTGGTACCAATTCTTTACTCATGGATGTGTTTTTAGGCAAGACTGTTAGAGAGCCGATTCTCTTGGTGAGAGCAACCCCACACATGAATGGTTTCTGGATGCTTTACAGTTGGCATGAGACCAGGTGGTGGTATCGCTCACCTTGTATTCTCCGAACAAGCTGTTTTCCAGATGTTCCAAACATTCGGAAAGGGATTCATCAGAGAAAATGACTTTACCCAGTCCTCAGCAGTCCGCTCCATGTACCTTTGGCAGAATATCAGTCTGTCCCTGATGTTTTTTCTGGAGAGTAGTGGCTTCTTTGCTGCCCTCCTTGACACCAGGCCTTGCTCCATGAGTCTCCGCAGTCTCACAGTGCGTGCAGATGCACTCACACCTGCCTGCTGCCATTCCTGAGCAAGCTCTGCACTGCTGGGAGCCGATTCGAAGCTGAAACACTTTTAAGAGACGGTCCTGGCGCTTGCTGGTCTTTCTTGGGCGCCCTGGATCCTTTTTGGCAACAATGGAACCTCTCTCCTTGAATTCCTTGATGATGCGATAGATTGTTGACTGAGGTGCAATCTTTCTAGCTGCGATACTCTTCCCTGTTAGGCCAGTTTTGTGCAGTGCAATGATGACTGCACGTGTTTCTTTAGGGATAACCATGGTTAACAGAAGAGAAACAATGATGCCAAGCACCAGCCTCCTTTTAAAGTGTCCAGTGGTGTGATTCTTACTTCATCATGACAGATTGATCTCCAGCCCTGTCCTCATCAACACTCACACCTGTGTTAATGGAGCAATCACTGAAACTATGTTAGCTGCTCCTTTTAAGGCAGGCCTGCAATGAAGTGGAAATGTGTTTTGGGGGAAAAAGTTCATTTTCTAGGCAACTATTGACTTTGCATTAATTGCTGTTAAGCTGATCACTCTTTATAACATTCTGGAGTATATGCAAATTACCATTATAAAACCTGATGCAGTAGACTTTGTAAAAATTAACATTTGTATCATTCTCAAAACTTTTGGCCATGACTGTACAACTCCCATCATGCATTTATATAAATCTATAACAGTGGGCATGATGGGAATTGTAGTTTCCCAACAGCTGGAGGGCCGCAGTTTGACACCCCTGCTCTAAAGGCCGTGAAAGCTGCTCAGATAATATGTTGGTCCCTCCTCAATTACAAACAGAATTTATACAAATCAGTCAGAAAATAAAAACAGCTGACAAAAATATGATTCAGTATCTGATTTTAATTTAAAAAATTCCTCATCTGGACAGAAAGATGTATACAGGCAGTCCCCGACTTACATCTGTCCCTAGCTACAAAAGGAGACTTACGGGGCATGCTGGCAATTCTAGTGCCATGTTCCACAGCAGATAGTAGCTGTGGAACGACAAGTTCCAGCATGCCACAGCAGGACATGAGGTGAAATCTTCTTAACAAGGGCACAGGCACCAAAAACAAATGTAAAAACCCTTCCCTCTGGAATTCCTAGTTAAGCCTGTTACAGGGACATGAGTGTTAGAGGTTTGTAAACAGGGTGCGCAAGGTTACATAACTCTAAGGGCATGTCCCCATGGCACGGGTTTTCGGACGGTTTTTCAGACCGCCTGAAAACCGGCCTTAAATGAGCACAATGGTGCTCTATGGAAAACCCGCGCAGCAGTCCCCACTGGTGCTCTATGGAAAACCCGCGCAGCGGTCCCCACTGGTGCTCTATGGAAAACCCGCGCAGCGGTCCCCACTGGTGCTCTATGGAAAACCCGCGCAGCGGTCCCCACTGGTGCTCTATGGAAAACCCGCGCAGCGGTCCCCACTGGTGCTCTATGGAAAACCCGTGCAGCGGTCCCCACTGGTGCTCTATGGAAGAGCCGTGCAGCAGTCCCCACTGGTGCTCTATGGAAAACCCGTGCAGCAGTCCCCACTGGTGCTCTATGGAAAACCCGTGCAGCAGTCCCCACTGGTGCTCTATGGAAAACCCGTGCAGCGGTCCCCACTGGTGCTCTATGGAAAACCCGTGCAGCGGTCCCCACTGGTGCTCTATGGAAAAACCGCGCAGCGGTCCCCACTGGTGCTCTATGGAAAACCCGTGCAGCAGTCCCCACTGGGGCTCTATGGGAAAACCCGTGCAGCAGTCCCCACTGGTTCTATGAAAACCCGCGCAGCGGCCCCCACTGGTGCTCTATGGAAAACCCGTGCAGCGGTCCCCACTGGTGCTCTATGGAAAACCCGTGCAGCGGTCCCCACTGGTGCTCTATGGAAAACCCGTGCAGCGGTCCCCACTGGTGCTCTATGGAAAACCCGCGCAGCGGTCCCCACTGGTGCTCTATGGAAAACCCGCGCAGCAGTCCCCACTGGTGCTCTATGGAAAACCCGCGCAGCCGTCCCCACTGGTGCTCTATGGAAAACCCGTGCAGCGGTCCCCACTGGTGCTCTATGGAAAACCCGTGCAGCAGTCCCCACCGCATGGGTTTTCCGTCCGGCATTTTTTTTCGCCCGCAAAACATTCTACATGCACAATCTTCCGACGGGAATTTCGGATGTAATCTGTGCTTGTGAATGTGAAGGACTCATCGCGTTGAAACCACCCCTACACACGGCCGTGGGGACGGCCGCAAAACAGGACATATACCAGTCGGGTAAACAAACTGGTATTTGTCCTCTGCCATGGGAACGCACCCTAACTTCACATGGCTTATTGCCAGCGTAATTGCGGGGACAGATTTCGCCCCGCAATTACATCGGCTACCGTGCAGCGTGCTCGCCGGCCCCATAGACATGTATTATCCACGGCACGTATCCAGCAGGGATAATGTACGTCACTTCCTCTCCCCCCACCACCCCGGCGTATTCGCCGAGCAGGGAAAGGAGACGGAATCCATAGTTCTCTATGAGAGCTGTGGATTAACGTAATGGCTGGGACGGATTGCAGCCGTTGGAGCGCAGTACGGCGCGCAATATGGCTGCAATCTGTGCCCAAATCAGCCGTGTGAACGAGGCCTGAAGGGTTAAAGCTGGTCAGTGAGTAATGTAAACAAGCAGGAACACAACGGGGAGGGACGTCACCATCCCAGCCGCTGCAGTTTTGATAAAAAATGTGAACAAAGAATCTCAAACATTTTTAATGTACTGTATACTAAGCAGCAGAAATGCTTTTCCAAAAATTTCTATGTGCCTTTTGAAAGTTTTTTTTAGTGTTAGTAGCGCGCTACTGATATTGGATTATGTTTGACTACTACCTCCTCTAACAGCAGAAACAGATGGCCCGTAACTAAGGAAGCTTGTGTGCAAAAGAAGGAGATAAGAACTGCTCTAACTCTCATAAGAAGCAAATCAGAACAGCAATGTATTTTGTAATAACCTTTATTAACCTTTGCACATTTGTTTCAAGCTGATCAACAAAACAAGAATACCCCTTTAAGGGTTTGTACTCGCAGCTGTTTTTAGTGCTGAAACTGTGTGAAATCCACTTCTAGAACCCACGCTGATTCAGCACGGTTTTTTTGATGCAGATTTGGACGTGGTTTTGAAGTCGTTTTCAGAAAATTGATGTGGGTTTTGGTGACCGATTACAAGCGGTTTTGGATCCACATCAAACCCACCTCCAAATGATCTCGCTGTGGGATAAGATGCTTATTTTCTGCCCTACATCGATTTCTATGGGCAGTGTCTGCGCTAGAACCGCCTCAAGAATCGACTTGTCAGGTAGTTGTTTGTTTTTCAGCGCTGAATTTGTCCACCGAGACTTTTTCGACTGAGAACTAAGATCCACATCTATGAACCGGTTTAGGCCCAAAACTCACTCTTTTGCCCACAGGTTACTATGGGCAAAAAAGTGAGTTTTAGACCTAAACAGGTTCATACATGAGGCCCTGAGTGAGGCAAATTGCAGTCTGTTTCAATTGGTCTTCAGCAGAGACAAACCACAAACAGGTGTCTGGTCGCGACTCTTCTTCCCCCCCACTAAAACCACATCCAAAATCTGCTGAATGGACGACAGCACCTGAAGATGTCCGAGCACCTCTAGGCTAGATTCATGGCGGACTCTACTAAACACTAATAATAATTAAATAATGCTATTACATTATAATCTATGTCATTATGACACAGGCAGCGATCAGAGCAGCACGCAGTCTGCCCTGATCACTGGCTTCTTACACAGACAGCCCTGGGGTTACTCTGGATCCCCAGGGCTGACTGTGTAGCCGTTCCCTGGGCTCTGTCGGGTTACCGGGAGTCCCAATCACCTGACAGAGCAGGGGAAAGCCCTTTGATTACACTGCGGTCACTGTCTGCAGCAAACAAAGGGTTAAGTACCGGGGAGAGGGGGGGTTTCCTCCGCTCCCTGGTACTTGCAGAGGCTGCGCTGGTAACAAGACTGTGTAGTCCAGCCCCATTCTCAGCGCAGCTGCAGCGCCAGACACCGCAAACCTCGATACCCGCAGCGACGTCAAAAAGACGGCGGCCATTCGTTAAGGGGTTAATGGCTACCGCCCAGACAAGTGTGGTCTACGGGTGGTCGACATCTGGTTAAACTAGATTTGGAAACCCCCAACCCAGAGGTATGAAAAGCATTGCTGCTTCTAGAAAGCGTCTTCAGCAGTGAGGCGCCAAAGGGGAGTTCATGCTTAAGTTTGAGTGTCAGACGGCCCTTTATAGATGTGTTGCGTCATAAGACGAACTGTGCGCCCCAAAAATTTACCCTCGCCACTTTGAAAATGGCATCAATGAACCGCGACACTTTTTTGACATGAGAGCTACATAAATGTGTCATATCGTAGGAATCTGCATAGACGACCCCTGAAGTGCAGCGCAGACAAAAGTGTTGGTCTTAACGGACACGGCGCACGCCATTATTTCGGTCTTAACCTACAACTGTCAAATAGTCTCCAAAACACTGGGAATCTCACAAGAGAACAGAGAGTGACTTTTGATCACTATATTTACTGTTTTGCCATAGGCAAACTTAAACTCTATCAGTTCTCTATCTATAAAACACTAAAACTTAACTTTTATTATGTATAACACTAAACCTCTATTTATTTAGATATTGAGAGGTTAGAAATTAGGTTTTTAATAGTGTGTATAGAGGTTTAGTGTTATACATAATAAAAGTTACGTTTTAGTGTTCTATAGATTGAGAACTGATACAGTTTAAGTTAAGTTTATGGCCAAATAGTAAGGTCATGTTCACACGGCTTAAAACTGGACGTATTTCAGTCCGTAATTACGCGCCGGAGTGCGCAAATTACGGCTGGAATACGTCCCAGTCATTACGGTAATCCACAGTTCTCATAGAGAACTATGGATTACGTCTCCTCTCCCTGCTCAGCTAATCCGCCGAGCACGGAGATAATTGACATGTGAATTGCTAGCGGCGTATACGCGCCGCTGGTAATGCAAGTCTATGGGCCGGCGAGGTGCCGGCCCCCCGCACCCGCCCCGTCCCCATGGAGTAATTACGTCCTGCAAATACACCGTGTGAACCTAGCCTAAATATAACCTACAACTGAACACCGGCGTATGAAAGTAACTTTCATACATCACGGCCCGTGTCTGTAAAGACATAAGCTGCAGTTCACATCGATGGGAACAATACTGAATTTAGGTTTTTTATGTGTATTTTGGAACATAAACGCGCACATTAAACACCAACATTCACACAAAAAAACAGTGTGAATTCGGCCTTAGGCTATGTTCACACAACATAACTGCGGCATGTACAGTACGCACCGCAGTACATTGTGTGTTTCGGATGTCGCGCTGATCAGCGCGTACTCCCGAGTCATGCGGGGAGGGGGCTCCATTGACAGGCACTACTCGAGGCACGTAATCGCCGCGCATAATTGACATGTCCCTTCTCTCCTCGCGTGTACGATACAATCGTATTGTACGATCGGGGAGAGGAGGCTCAATCCATAGCCCTCTAGGAGAACTCTGGATTACTGTAACTGCGGCGAGCATCTCGCCACATATTTGTGCGCGCCGGAATTACGCCGTGTGTACATGGGCGGCAGCCCGTCGGCCCCATAGACATTCGTTATTCTCGGCGTGTATACGCCGCTAGTAATTCACATGTCACTTATCTCCCCCCGCGGCGTATTGTCCGAGCGGGGAGAGGAGACGTAATTCATAGTCATCTATGAGAGCTGTGGATTACCGTAATGACTGGGACGTATCTCGGCCCGTATTTCTCACAGCACGGCGCGAAATACGGGGGGAGATACGTCCCAAAATAAGCCGTGTGAACATAGCCTAAGGATGCGTCTACACCACAAGCATGTCCAGTTGATGCGGATTTCAGTTTACAAATCTGTCAAAATCCAACTGTAACCCATAGACCTCAATAGAATTCCAAGCCGTAATACACACGAGGTCGGATTTCAAAAGAACCGTTTTTTCCAAAAAACTAAGAATATGTTCAATCTCCCTCCGCATTTTAGGTAAAAAATATGCATTTATATGTTGGATCCACGTCCAAAACCCCTTAGAGATGAAAGGGACTTGTTTTCTGGACTGTAAATACGCCGAGAAAAACAAAATAACCGAAAATCCACATTGAGAAACGCGTCAAAATACTCTTTGGACAACGCGGTTTTCGGATACAGAAACCGACAATTATTTTGCCATTGTTTGGGCGCACGCAGAATCGAAAGTCATCTCCGGAGCGAGTGCCGCGCTTCCGATTTGGGTCAAACTCAAATTCCACCCAAACCTGGGAGAGTCGATTCAGGTTGGCCTGAAGCAATTTTTTTGCTGTAAATGTCTATGGAACGTCACCCTTTACTGCACACACTATAGCAGAGCCGGCTGCGGAATAGTTGCGCAAGCGCACAACCTTCTGCGCATGCGCTTGTCAGACAGCAGGCCGGCGCTTCTATAGACTGGCCGCCCGGAGCTCTCCCTGAACGAACCGCCACACTATACAGGGTAATGTGATCTTTCATTGGGGGTAGGCGGCTACTCTATAGCAATGGCAGCTCCCTAACTAGTGCGCATACGTGCTATCCAGCAGGACGGACGGCTATGATATAGTGTATGCAGTAAAAGAATACGTCATTTACTGCCGTACATTACATCAATAAAGTATATTGTATAATTTATTAAAATATATAATATATATATATATATATTACACAACACACACCACACACACACACACACACAACACACACACAATAACACAATCACACACATTACACACATAACACACATTCACACACATACACAACATACACACACAACACACACATACACACACAACAACACACACACACACACACACACACACACACACGTAAGCATAATTATTACAAAAAAAAAAACCCACAACAGACAACCCCTTTAACCAACTGCTCCAAGAGCGCTCCCAGTCCAATGTCACATTAGGGAGCAGAATTAGCATTGCAGCTAGAGCACTGTCGAGCAGTATATTAACCCATACAACCAATAAGAGACCCCTAATCCCAACTTCGGGTTAGGGCAGGGGTCTGCAAAGTCGGCTCTCCAGCTGTTGGGAAACTACAACCCCCATCATACTTTTATATAATCTTTATCAATGGGCATGACGGGAGTTGTAGTTTCCCAACAGCTGGAGAGCTGACGTTGCGGACCCCTGGGTTAGTTACGTTTAGCGTCAGAGTGAAAATAAACTCAGGTTCGGGATTATCTAAACTTGTTTGGGATTTCCTAAACCTAAGTTCCGTCAAGCCAAACAGGGACAGGTTGAAGCAACACTATGCGCAGCTCTGATCACAGAAGAGATAGGGAACTGAAAAGCAATGACCCAAACCTGAAAGACATGTGAACGCGCCTACAAGGCGTATAATGCTGTGTATACACCCCAGTGGCTGTACACATATACAGATATTTTGAAGCCTCCTCAGCCCATGGGGTGCACCCACTGTTCCCATCATGGAAATAAATAACCCCGATGCCGGTAGATCTTGGCTGTGTTATGGCCGCAGGTAACAGCTGGGACACCTCCACGTGTCACAGCTGCATCCCTGTTCCTGTTTCATCATAAGAACTGATAACCACAATAGTACCAGATGGGTTTCACGACGACAATGGCCCCCGATGGACCCTGCGGACTAGAACAGGGGCCATAAGGACTCCTTTAGTTGAAGGAAAAGATACCAGCACTTCACGCTGTGCTGTTGTTTTTCACATGATTTACACGATGGTTACAGATGTGATCATCATCTACTTCAATACAGTGTAAATTTACACAAGTATTAACTCCCTGATGGACCTTCACTCCAGGACCGGTTTCTGTTTCCAGCAGCAGCTGCTTAGAGCCGCATTCACACCTCTCCGATGATCCGCCATAGCCGCCTCCAGAGCAGTTTTGTAGGATTTAAAGGGGTGATCCCACCACAGACTGACGGCTTAATACAAGGATATGCAATCAGTCTGATAAGTACGGGACACACCTCTACGACCTGCACTGATCAGAACAGAATGGAGAGAACACAGCGCCGCTCCCCTGTACCGGGAACTCCCACAGAACAGAATGGAGAGAACACAGCGCCGCTCCCCTGTACCGGGAACTCCCACAGAACAGAATGGAGAGAACACAGGCGCCAGCTCCCTGTACTGGGAACTCCCACCAAATCCCAGAATGGAGAGAACACAGCGCCGCTCCCCTTTTACGGGAACTCCCCACAGAACAGAATGGAGAGAACACAGCGCCCTCCCCTGTACCGGGAACCCCACAGAACAGAATGAGAGAACACAGCGCTCCCTGTACTGGGAACTCCCCTAGAACAGAATGGAGAGAACACAGTCTCACCACAGAATGGAGGAGAACACAGCTCTCCCCTGTACTGGGAACTCCCATAGAACAGAATTGAGAGAACACAGCGCTCCCCTATACTGGGAACTCCCATAGAACAGAATGGAGAGAACACAGCGCTCCCCTATACTGGGAACTCCCATAGAACAGAATGGAGAGAACACAGCGCTCCCCTATACTGGGAACTCCCATAGAACAGAATGGAGAACACAGAACTCCCTGTACTGGGAACTCCCATAGAACAGAATGGAGAGAACACCGCTCCCCTGTACTGGAAACTCCTATAGAACAGGATAGAGAGAACACAGCGCTCCCGTGTACTGGGAACTCCATAGAACAGAATGGAGAGAACACAGCGCTCCCCTGTACTGGGAACTCCCATAGAACAGAATGGAGGAACACAGCGCTCCCTCGGAATGGAAACTCCCATAGAACAGAATGGGAGAACACAGCGCTCCCCTGTACTGGGAACTCCCATAGAAACAGAATGGAGGAACACAGTGCTCCCCTGAACTGGAAGTCCCATAGAACAGAATGGAGAACAGCGCTCCCCTGTACTGGGAACTCCCATAGAACAGAATGGAGAACACAGGACTCTCCTGTACTGGGAACTCCCATAGAACAGAATGGAAGAACACATGCCCCCACCACACAAGAAAGGAGAGAACACAGCACGCTTCCCCTATAACTGGGAAACTCCTCACTAAAACCCAGAAATGGAGAACACAGCGCTCCCCTGTACTGGGAACTTCCATAGAACAGAATGGAGAACACAGCCCTCCCCTGTACTGGGAACACCCATAGAACAGAATGGAGAGTCGGGCACCAGGGTTACCAGTTCTCCATTCTGAGCCAACAATTTATGGCCGCAGGTGTAATGGCTTTAGGTAACAGCTGGGTTACCTCCACATGTCACAGCTGCACTGAATGCCCGGATGTGGGGTGCGCCTGGCAGCTGTTGTCATGGTAACAGGTAGGGCCGTGCGCAGGACCGGGCCGCCCGTTCACCTGAGGTGTTGTTATTGTCCCGGGCGCCATACATAGTAAGCGCACGGCCGGGCAGCCTCTTCATAACACGCTGTCACTTCCCGCCATGACCGCCGCCTGCCCCTTCCCGGCCGCCCCGCCTATGGCTGCGCCGTCTGACACAGGAGTCCCCCCGCGTCTCCTCTCCCGCGCCCAGCTCTCTTCTCACCTGTCTCTCCCTTCTCGCCGTTCCTCTCACTCGGCCGCCATGTTGCGCACGCCCCACCTTCTCACGTCAAATCGCGCGACCCGCCCATTGGCTGACTCGGCGACCACGTGACCCGGCCGTCAGCATCCGGGCTCGGGCCGGCGCACGTGAGCGGGCGGGGCTGCGCGGACCAGTCACATTGAGAGGGGAGGAGTTAGTGGGGGGGGGGCGGAGCATACTACGTCACTACTGCGATTAGAGCGCGGGAAAAACGTTGTCGTGAATAGGTCGTGAAGAGCCCTGAGCGTATAAACGCGATTTTTAAGGGGCTCTTCAGCAATAAAAACATAAAAGAATGGGCGTCGGCTTACACGAGGATTTTGATGTGGAACCTGCATCAAATTCCTTGGCAAAATACATCATGTGTACTTACCCTTAAAATTTGACTTGTTAATGGGGTAGTCCTATAAAAATAATAATAACCTTTATATAGCGGCAGCAAATTCTGCAGCACTTTATCATTTAAACAGTGCAATTTAAAAACAAAAAAATATGGTCTATTAGGGCCAGGGTGGTCCAATAAAAGAAAAAAAAAAAAAAAAAACACTCCCGGCAATCCGAGCCTCAAGACTTCCAGGTTCTCATCCGGACATGTTGGAGGGGCTCACACCTCTGTTCCTCAGTGTCAGGACAAGAATCTGAAAGTCGAGAGGAGTGGATCCCGGGAATGACAGTGATAGGGGGACAGCTAGGTAGGTAGTTTTTTTTTTGTTTTTTTTTACCCTCTGGCCTCAATAGAATGAGGAGACTGCTGAAAAATGTTCTCTACAGAACAGAAAGTGGCAGCCATATTATTAGGCCTAGTGGCCAAAGTGAGAACTGCAGGATTTAAGAATTTATTTATAACATTGAAACTGAAATGGAAAATTAAAAAAAAAAAAACATAACCAAAATTCTTAAAAAAAATGTTTTTAACATAAAAACGTAAGTTAAACAAGTCATTTTGTGATGAACATTTTTTAAAAAGGGGTTGTTCCCTACAAGGATTGCTGCTTTTCATTTAAAAGACTTCAAAAACAAGCACTTTGCAATATGTGCCCATTACCATGTCCTACCTATTCCTGATATCCCCTTTTGGGTGCATCAGTCCCAGGGGTCCCCCCACCCCTTTTATTTGGGGGGGCTACAGACTTTTCAATCTTCCTGATAGGCTGCCAGCACTGGTTGCTTAGCTACAGACCTTTAAACTCCCGAAGGGCCCCCGACCCACTGGTTTCCCCTAAAGCTCAGCCCCTGTTAAATCTCCCCCTGATAGGCTGCCAGCACTGGTTGCATAGTACAGCCTGTTTTTCTTTTTCCCCCGGGGATAGGTCCCCAGCCGGTTGCTAAGCTACACACCTGTTTGTTCCCCTGAAGGCCGCATTGGTTTGCTAAACTACAGCCCTGTTAAAATCTCTCCTGATAGCTGCCAGCACGGGGTTGCTATAGCTCAGCCCTGTTCGATCTCCCCTAAGGGCTGCCGGGCCCCCCTGGTTCCCAAAGCTACAGACCGTTCCATCCTCCGATAGGGCCAGCATTGGTTCTATAGCTACAGACCTGTTCTCTCTCCGAGGGGCTGCCAGCGCGGGTTTTTGCTATAGCTACAGACCTGTTCGATCCCTCCGATAGGCGCAAGGCTTTGGGTTTTTTTGTTACAGACCTGGCTTCTACTGCAGCCTAGGAAACCCGGGGTAAACACCCCCTAAAATTAAAAATAAACAAAAAAACAGGACTGAGGTGAGATGGTCAGTGTAGCAGAAAACCCTTTTAAACTAATTCAACATGGATTCTGTGTCAGATTTCAAACAATGCAATAGGCTGTACAAAGCTGAAAGAAAACATGGCGGCAATAGAAACCTTCACCAGGCTTCCACCGGGATTTAAACCCCCAGGCCCCCCGCGGGCTCGCCCCCTATGTCCTGACCCAAATTTCAGGGGGCACCCACACCTATTGGTGGGGTTGTTTTTAATCCCCTACATACCCCCCTTTCCCACATCAGTAATCCCCAAAGGGTAAAGGGATTAATACATTTATTATATTGCTCCAAAAATAGCTCTCTGGCTCCTGACTGTATATTAGACTGCAACTGCAATATCATTCCATCATTTTGTGAAATATAGACCTTAAAAATGTCTATATCCCAATGATATTTGTATCAAAATTTCAATAAAAACTTATTCAAGTGCATCACTACACAAAAAAAATTGGATCCTTTACACGGTAAACTCTAGGGACCTTATGTATGAAAACTGTCTAGGTGTAAGATTTTCCTTGTTACCCATAACGACCAATCAGAGAGCAAAACAACCAATCAGACCTCGTAGCAACCAATCAGAGCTCATTGCAACCAATCAGAACGCATAGCAACCAATCAGAGCCCATAGCAACCAATCAGACCTCGTAGCAACCAATCAGAGATCGTAGCAACCAATCAGAGCCCATAGCGACCAATCAGAGCTCATAGCAACCAATCAGAGCTCTTAGCAACCAATCAGAGCTCACAGCAACCAATCAGAGCTCATAATAATCAGAGCCCATAGCAAACAATCAGAGCTCGTAGCAACCAATCAGAGCTCATAGAAACCAATCAGAGCTCATAGCAACCAATCAGAGCTCATACCAACCAATCAGAGCTCATAGCAACCAATCAGAGCCAATAACAACCAATCAGAGCTCATAGCAACAGAGAGCCCATAGCAACCAATCAGAGCTCATAGCAACCAATCATAGCCAATAACAACCAATCAGAGCTCATAGCAACCAATGAGAGCCCATAGCAACCAATCAGAGCTCATAGCGACCAATCAGAGCTCATAGCAACCAATCAGAGCCAATAACAACCAATCAGTGCTCATAGCAACCAATCAGAGCCAATAACAACCAATCAGAGCTCATAGCAACCAATGAGAGCCCATAGCAACCAATGAGCGCTCCCCTTTTCATTTTTTTAGAGCCCTATATGAAATTAAAGGGAATCTCTGATTGATTACTATGGACTCTGACTGTTTGCTGAGAGATCTGATTGGTTGTTATGAGCTTTGGTTGCTATGGGCAATGAAGACTGTCTTACTGCTGGACACATTTCATACATGAGGCATTTCATACATTGAAATGGGACTAAACCACATCCAACCAGTGGTTAAAAATGCCTTTGCAAAGGTAACCCATTACTGTTAATTGCAGCTGACACCGGTTGATATCAGCTGGGATCGGAGACAGCGCCATTATTTATCCCGTACAGTGAACACCATAGAAAAAATAATAATTCCAAACACCAGAACTGCTCTTTTTTTTTCCTTAAAAAATTGGAATAAAAAGTGATCAAAAAGTTGCATGTATCCCAAAATGGTACCAAATAAAAACTACACCTCAGCCCGTAAAACATGAGCCCTGACTCTGGTCCATAGATGGAAAAGAAACTAAAACAGTAATTGATTGCACAAAATGGTGCTGCAGCGCAAATTTAAAAAATTGAATGCTATTTTTTTTTTTTTCAAAAAAGTACTAGAACATAATGAAAACGACAAATTTGGAGTCACTAAAATCGTACCAACTGGCAGAATACAGATAACATGTCATTTACACCGAACAGTAAACGCCATAGAAACTAAACCCTCATAAACATGCCGTAATTCTGTTTGTTTGTTTTTTTGTTTTTTTTGAAGGTTTCCAGGTTATATGGTGCAGTCAATGGTATCATTAAAAAATAAATTTTGTCCCAAAAGAAAGCAAGCCCTCATACGACTATGTAAGCGGAAAAATACAAAAAATTAAGTCGGGTAGGGAAAAAACGAGTGTGACCAAAAAATAGGCTGCAGCGGGATGGGTTTAAAAGTCCAAATTTCAGACATATCTGCCTTTCTAGATCATTGTCCAAAAAATCTTTGGTGAAAAGGTTTCTGAAAGCATCTGCTATAATGAGGCAACATGCTCAGAGCTGTGGTAAAATGGGATTTAGACTTTGTTCTAAAAGATTTATATTTTTTTAAATAATTTTATTTACATATAATCAAAATTACAAACTTTTCACTATAAATTCAAAATAAGTGCAACATCAATGCAAGTAAAGGTGGATATGGAAGAGGAACTACATGGATGCCTGCTGCACCCTAGAGGTTACTCCCTTACAAGGCAATAGAAGAGCTGCCTCTGTACTATCTCTGACATTATCTTGCTGCAAAACAAGAAAGATAGCCAGCTCCAATAATAAGAGGTTGCACGTGTCCACCAAGCTTGTGGGAAACAGTGGTAGAAAATGAGCAAAAATCCAGAAATAATTGGAAATATAAAACATTCTTTTTGATTAGAATTCCATTAAAAAGATTGTGGCAAGGTGCATGGGGGCAGACTGCTGACGCGTTTCAAGTTATTCACTCTTAGGCCCCGTTCACATGGCTTATTTGCCGACGGATTGGCGCCGTATTCCTCACCGGATTTGCGCTTCAATACGGCGCCAATCCGTCGGAGTCATTACGGTAATCCACTGCTCTCATAGAGAACAGTGGATTCCGTCGCTCCTTCCCGCTTGGCGAATCCGCCGGGCGGGGAGAAAGTGACATGCACATTATCCAGGCGCAATACGCGCCGTGGATAATGCAAGTCTATGGGGCCGGCGGGCCGCGCCTCCGCCCGCCCCCGCCCCGCCCCTTATTCACGCCGGATTTGCGAGCGCAATCCGGCTCGCAAATACGGCGTGAATAAGCCGTGTAAACACGGCCTTAGACATAGCGTTTTTCTCCCGTGCACATTTACATGATCTTTTTAAGGCATTTCTAATAAAGAAGAATGTTTATGGTTACAAGGATTGCTGGATTTTTGCACATTTTCTGCCATTGTCTTGCTGCATTTGCTCCGAAACCTCACTTACAGATTACCAAGGAAAATATTCTGGAAGGGCTTGTCCCCACGGCAGGGTGTTTGGACAGTTTTTCCGATGGTTTGCGGTTTTACAAACCATGTGAAAACCTGAAACAAACGCTCTCCCATAGACTTCAATAGAAAAACCGCCCAGCAGTCCCCACTGAACGGTTTTTCTGCCGGGCGGTTTTTCACAACACTGGCGGACCGCAAAACATTGAACATGTTCATTCTTCCGACCGGTCTCTAGACAGAAAATTAAGATTGGAATCAATGTAAACCACTCAAAATGTAGCGAGCAGTTTTTGGCGCGGTTTTTGGGCAGTTTCCGCAAAAAAAAGTGAAGAATGATCCCACCTATAGTGGGGGTGTTTTTGAAGGTCCTTTTGCACTTTTTAACACAGGAAGGTCCTGCAAAGCACTTCAGCGTGAACGAGAGTCTATGAATCCTCTTTTTAGCCTAAACTAACCACATTTTGATGCTGTTAACATGCACATGTGCTTAAAGTAAAAGTGAAAAAGTTGGCCTTTGTGCATCATTGTTAAAATGTGGAGATAAAAAAATCACATGGTTTCTTGCACCAATCAGGAAATACTTTTGCGCACTCAGTGAACTATTCACGCTTGAAAAACAGTCCAAAACCGCTGTCGGAAAACATGGGACACAAAACAGTGACAAAAACAGTCCAAAAGCCAATTAAAATGTGAGGCAAAAACAGAGCTGTTTTTGTCCTTTGCCGTGTGAACGAACCCTAAGGGCATGTCCCCACAGCACAGGCTTTCGGCCCGGTTTTTCAGGGGTTTGGGTTTTGCGCCCGCCAAAAAACCGGGCCCGAAAATGATCACAAGGTGCCATAAAAAAACCCGTCGGCGGCCCGAAAAACATTGTCTTGCAAAATCTTCTGTCCGGTTTTTTGGACGGAACTGTGCAAGCCAATAAAAGGGGGGAGGGCTTTCCCCGGTAAACCGGAGAAAAGCCGTCCCCCCCCCCGGGGCCCGTGGCACGCACAAAAAAACCGGACAGAACCGGCGATAAACGACCATTTTTTCCCATTGCCGTTAAACGCACCCAAAGGGGTATGTTGACACGGCGTCTTTGCCCCCCGATGAAGTCGCTTTAGATGCATCTCGGGGACCCCAAAAGGGCCCCAGAGATGGATCTAACAATTAGAGTAGTTTATCAGTCCCGGGAAAATGATAAACACGCAGCGGCAATTCTTTCAAGACGGACCCGAGCTGCCGATGAAACCCGTAGGGCGATCTTCTTTGAACGCCGCTGCGTTTCCCTTGCGGGCAGGATAAACTCACTACTAATTGTTAGATGCGTCTCTAAGGGTATGGTCACACGGCGTGTTGAATATGTAAAACATATCCAAATATGTACCACAAATTGTGGTACATGTTTGGATACGTTTTCTGGACTGCAAAAACGTACCCTATTGTTTGGCTTTTAAATTCATAAAACGGATCAAGAAGTGACATGTCAATTCTTTGTATAGATCCGTAAAATGCAATATGATAACGTATGTAAATAACATATGAAATTAATGAAAACCGAATGGAACATTGCTAAATATGTACCCAAATACAGGTTTCACAAATGCCGGGTGAACATATCCTAATCCTCTCATGACAAATGTATTTTCCATTCCCTAGTTCCATCCATGATCTACACATGTGGACAAAATTGTTGTTCCCTTTCCGAAAGATAAACCCACAATGGTCACCGAAAGAACCTGAAACTGGCAAAAGTAACGATAAATATAAATTGACTGAAAATCAACTCATGAAAATCAGACACTGCTTAGGATTTGTGGTTCAATAGAATTTTTTTTTAAATACCAATCAAAAACTGGCCTGGACAAAAATGATGGTACCTTTAACCACTTCTGGTTTTGGCTTGGTTGAAAGCAGCATGAGACTGACTCGGTCCCACCAGAGGAAATTATTCTAAGGGCCCACATTCCATCTACACTAAGGGTATGTTCACACGGCGTAAATTCCGCGTGCATTTCGCCGCGTAATTGCGCTTAATACGTGGTGAGATGCGCGCCGCAATTACGGTAATCCATAGTTCTCATAGAGAACTATGGATTACGCCTCGTCCCCCCCCGCGCGTACAGTACGATCGTATTGTACGTGTGGGGAGATAAGTGACATGTCAATTACTCGCGGCGATTACGTGCCGCGAGTAATGAATGTCTATGGGGCCGGCGGGCTGCCGCCCCCCGTTCTTCAGGAGTACGCGCTGATCAGCGCGACTCCCAAATCATCTGGCGTATTGCGATGCGTACTGTACGTGCCGCAATTACTCCGTGTGAACATACCCTAAGGGGCCGTTCACACGGCACAGTACAAATACCGGTCGGAAATCCCGACCGGTACTCGCACGGCTGCCGGGGGACGGCTTTTCTCTGCTGTTTGCGGAGAAAATCCCTCTCCTTTCGCATTAACATGTTCATATTGCGCCCGAGAACCGTGGTTTTCCATAGCGGTCCGTTTTAAAAGTTGTCACCCGGTTTACACCTATTAGGTTTTGAAAACCGTCTGTAAACCGGGTGACAACTTTTAAAATTGACCGCTATCTAAAACCTGCGCAGCACTCCCCACTGCACGGGTTTTCCGCCAGATGATTTTTCAAACCGCCGGCCGCCTGAAAAACATTCAACATGTTCATTCTTCCGCATGGTTTTCGGGCGAAATATGAACATGTTAATGCGAAAGAAAAATTGGGTGAAAACCAGTGCCTTGGGTACAAGCCCTAATGAATCCCAAAAATCCCATACATGAGATGGACTCATTGCTCACAGAGCAATATATTACAGGCATTTATTTCCTTTAACCACTTACTGCTGCATTTATTTTATTCGTTTTTCCTTCTCCGCCTTCCCAGAGCCATAACTTTTTTATTTTTCCACCTCCAGAGTCATATGAGGGCTTTTATTTTGCGGTACAAGATGACATTCACCGTATCATGGAATATACTGAGAAACTGCCCAAAAAATTCTAAGTGGGGCAAAATGTGAAAAAAGTACTTACGTCATATTTGCGGTAGTTTTGTTTTTATGCCGTTCAATCTTCAGTGTAATTCATGTGTTATCTGTATTCTACAGGTTGATATGAGTCCAGCAATACCAAAATGAAGGGTTTTCTTGTATAAAAAAGCTTTTTCCAGCACTCGTGCTCCAGATATTGATTAAAGTAGAAAAACGCACTTTATTGGGATACTTAAAAACAATTTAAAATACATCGCTGCAAATTTTTGCGCGTTTTGTGACGATTACTTGGCTCTTAATCGTAACATACTATGTAGGGGTTTGTTATGTTTTGGTACCTTAAAAAAATCCAAACATTTTTCACATTTTTGACGCGGTGCCATTTTCTGCGACCAATAACTTTTTCGTACTTCTACCTATGGTCTTAAGTGACTTGTAAAATGGCAAAAGAGGAGTGATTTGAACTTATATATATATATATATATATATATATATATATATATATATTGTGGGGATGTAGCTCACCGGTAGCAAAAAACACACTGTTCACAGTGTACGTTTTTAATTCTCTTGGCCTTTTATTCAGCCACCGATTGTACAGCCAAGGAAAAGAAAAGCTACGGGCTTAAACTTCAGCCAACACAAAAACAAAAAACCCCCTCCGTTTTAGATAACTCCAGTCTCTGTAAGTCCAGCAGTTCTTAGGTGTTTTTCCCCACCTAGATCAGGGGTATGTGGTATCCAGTGGACGGAAGGTTTGCAGCTCGAACTTCCTCGTCTTGCCCCCGTAAAGGCAACTTCTGACTGAGAACCACCACCACACCCATCCTCCAAACTTCCTTCCTTAAGTAGGCCTCAAAACCAGGCCTGGAGGGCCGGGGAGCAATCACCCACCTGCTCTTTGAATTGTCCGTAAAGCTGACCCAGATCGACTGCTTTTCCAGCAGTCATACTAACAAAACAAAATGCCATTTAACATATCGATACTGACGTACGGCTAGCAGGCTTTACTTCACCGAGATCAGAAACTCGGTGACACGTATCGACCATCAATTTAACGGCACCTCGTGCCTTCTCACATACCCCCCCTCTGCCCAAAGCCGGGGTTTGGGCACCGTCTGCACCAGACTGTGCACTCTTGAGAGGGCATCTGCGTTTCCCTGCTGCTTGCCCCCGGCCTATGTTCTACTGGGGAACGCAAAACCCTGCAGGGCAAGATAACCAGGGGAAACCCGGGCATTTTTTTCCCCTTCTTCTTCCCGCAATCCACTGAGTGGGGAAATGGTGGGAACTAGCCTGAATTTCCCCTTCCAAAACAGGTAGTATCTGAGGGAATCCAATGCCCACTTTATGGCCAGAAAATTCTTTCTCAATGATGGCATAATTCCGTTCTGCGGGGACAATTTCCTACTTAGGTAGATCACGGGGTTGTTCTTCCCCATTTACTTTGAGACATAACGGTTTCCCAATCCACCTCAGAGGCATCTGTTTGGACCACAAATTCATGGGAGAAGTCCGGGCTACTAACATGGTTTGCCTACATAGGGCATGTTTGAGCTCCTGGAAAGCCCTCTCTGCCTCAGGGGACCATTTTATCATCGTTGACTTCGTGCCCTTGGTTAAGTCAGTCAAGGGAACGGCTATTTCTGCAAACTTCGGGACAAACCGTCTATAGTAGCCCACAATACCAAGAAACGCCCCTGACCTGCTTCTTGGGTGAGGGGGCGGGGCCACTTCTGGATGGGCCTCTACTTTATTCACTTGGGGCTTGATTTCCCCTCTCCCACTATGTACCCAAGGTATCGGGTTTTTTCCTCCATCCCTTAGGGCACACTTAGTTGGGTTTATCGTAAACCCCGCCTTCATTAAGGCATCTAGCACAGCCTGGACTTTCCCGAGATGGCTCTCCCAGTCATGACTAAAGATCAAAATGTCATCTAGGTAGGCGGCCGTGTTATCTCCTATGTGGGCGCAGCACTTGATCCATAGCCCTCTGAAAAAGGTGGCGGGGGCCCCCTGCAACCCAAAAGGCATTCTGACATAGTGAAATAAAACCCATCAGGAGTAGAGAAAGCAGTCTTCTCTTTAGTTTCCCTTTGGTGAGGGGGATCTGCCAATACCCCTTGGTGGGTCAAGTGTGCTAATATACCTCGCCGGACTAACTGCTCGATTAATTCTTCTCCCCGGGGAATAGGGTGGGCCATCCACTGTGGATACTTCATTGAGTCTGCGATAATCGTTGCAGAATCTCCTTTCTCCGTTTGGCTTTGGCACTAGCACTATGGGGCTGGACCGTCCACTCTTGGACCTCTCGTCACCCTAGTTCTAGCATTTTTCTGCACCTCCTTGGAAATGACCTCCCGGCGGGCCTCGGGGACTCTATGGGGCTTCAGGTTTACTCCCCACATTGGGGTCTGTGAGGATCTCATGCTTATCACATGGGTACGGCCAGGGGTATCGGTAAAACAGGTCTCGATTCTTCTGCAGCAGTTCCCTACATTGTTGCTTTTGGGAGGGGGATAGGGTCTCTGAGATTTTTATAGGCTTCTATGTCGGCCTTCTGTTTTGGTCACCAGCAAGAACCCTCAGGAGGCTCTCTCTCCTTCCAGGGTTTTATAAAATTTTTACGTGGTAATCTGAAAAGGGTTTTCCCTTTCTTTCCTGGCTGGTGGACCTTATAATTCACCTCCCCCACCTTTTCAAACTATCTCGTAGGGGCCCTGCCACTTAGCGGGGAAATTTGCTTTCAATGGTGGGTACTAATACTAGTACCTGTCTCCGGGGTTAAAGTGCCTTACCCTGGCGGACCTATTATAGGACTCGGGCCTGCGCTTCTTGTGCTTAAAAGAAGATTGCTCCTTGACAATCGGCTTTCAACCTGGACATCCTTCCTGCAGTTGGGCCACATGCTCCACTACGCTCCTATGAGGGGTGACCTCACTCTCCCAATTTCCTTGGCCAACATCTAAGAGTCTCTAGGATGTCTCCCATAAAAAAGCTCAAAGGGTGAGAAACCCTGTGGGGGGATGGGGTACCTCTCTAATTGAGAACAGCGGGTTTATGGTAAGAGGCAGTCCCAATCCCGCCATCCTTCTCTACCAAACTTTCCTCGCATGGCCTTCAGGGTCTTGTTAAACCGCTAACGAGACCTTTCCGTCTGGGGGATGGTAGACTGAAGTGGCGCCAGCTGCGTAACTTTCAACACCTTACACAGCCCCCTAAATTACCTTCGACATTGAATGGTGTTTCCCTGATCCGTCAAAAATCTCCTTGGGAATTCCTGTGCGGGGGGAAGGGACATAGAACGCTCACGTGCAATATTACGGGTGAGGGGTTCCTGAGAGGGATGGCCTCTGGGTAACGGGTGGCGTAATCAACAATGACCAGGATGTACTGGTGACCTCTCGCTGATTTACCAAAAGGCCCTACCAGATCCATCGCTATCCTATCAAAAAGGGGGCCTCAATGATTGGGAGCGGAAACCAGAGGGCTACGGAAATGTGCTAACGGGGATGGTTTACCTGGCAGGTGGGACACGATTGGGAGAAAAACCCCAATCCCGGTAACACCCTGGCCCAAAAGAAACGCTGTAGTATCCTCTCGAGCGTTTTTTTTGCACCCAAATGCCCCCCTAACACATGGGTGTGGGCCATATCCCCGGACCATACGCTATAGGGGACCGGAACCAATAAACTGCTCTACCACCCCATCCCGGATTTTGGTTGGCTCGATTTCAACAGGTCTTGATTCAGGGCAAAATGGGGGGAAACCGACTCTCGGCCCCCAACACCTGGGGTATCCGTTGAGAAACCGTCACATTTTCCCCGGGCCCCTTTTAGGGTCAAGTCCTGAAGTTGGGCGGTAAACCAAAATTTTGTCTAGATACCTTCAACTCGGGGACAGGCTCGTCCGATGGGACCTCTTCCTCATTATCTCCAAACCCGGAAAATGAAAAAGGGAACTCTGGAATTGTCTCATGTTCCCCCCAGCGGCCTGGTCCAGGCACCGTGTGGGACTTGGCAGAGACGGTTTTCGCCACAGGTCCCAGAACAGAGGGGCAGTCACGGCCCACAATCACATTTGTGCAATAGACTGCACCACTCCAAACATTGTGTGGGCAGGGTACCCAGCCTGTCTCAAGTTTAACCTGGGCCACTGGGTAAACCTTGTGTCCCCGTGGATACACGTGACCCTAATTTTTTCCCAGGGACCAAAACATATGGGAGCGAGGCCGATATGAGGGGTGACTAAACTCCCTGAGTCCAGTTAAACCTGAGACCCTGGTGCCATTCACTGTAAGTTTACACATCTGGGGTTCCTCCCCTTGGTTGACACAGCGCTGCACGTGGATGTGCAAAGGGGGAACTGCGGCGGGTTGCAGAGCAGTCCATGGGCTCCGTCGGGGAGGGGACACTGAGCCGCTATATGTCCCGGTCCCCGACATCTCCAGCACACAATATTCTGGTCATTCCTTTTGGCACCGGGTCTGGGCCTCCCCTGGCCTTGGCGCGACCCTCCGGGGAGTCTTGGCTCCTGGCTTCTGTACGTTTCCCCGTCTCTCCGGCCCCCAGTACAGGGATTTCAGGTTCCTGGGCCCCCCCGCGACTCTCCCTAGCGTGGAACCTTTCTACCAGTCCCACTAGGTCAAACCGCCGTCTGCGGATCACCCTGCGCCAACCAGCACTGCACAGAATCGGCGCGAGTGCATTAAAGGGTCCATAACCACCGCTCCACCATTTGCGTGGGGAGCATATCTCAGGCTGCAGCCATTTTTGGACCAGATGTAATAAGTCAAATAGTGCGACCCCCCGGAGGTTTGGCCTTACTGTATGCCCACTGGTGTTACCCTCTGAGCCGGACCGCTAACGTAACCCCAAAAACGCGCCCGGATCTCGGCTTTTTTAATTGAAATTTCCTTAGCGTCCTGTAAGGTGAGGTCGTAGTAGGCCTTTTGGGGCTCCCCAGTCAGATAAGGGGCAGCACCTCAAACCCATTGCTCCGGTGGTAGTGCTCCCGGTCCGGCAAACTCGTTCGAACACGGTGAGGAACCGCCTCGATGTCATCTTCCGGAGTCATCTTTTGGGGGCTTCCCTGACGGTCCTCCTGGCCCATGTCCCCCATCACGTGACGGCGGAGCTGGAGTTTCCCGGGCCCGCATGGCTTCCGTTAAATGGATCTGTTGCATCAACAGCTGGTTCGTAGCTTGCTGCACTGCAGGGCTTCCCGTATGAGCCTCTGCTGTTGTTCTGTGGCTTGTCTCTGCGCCTGCATGGCTTCCCCATGTGCTTTCTGCTTCTGCGCTTTGGCTTGCTGCTGCTGCGATTCGCTTTTAACCAGGTGCTTAATCAGCTCCTCCATATTCGCAGTTGTAGCTTGGCTCTGCACTGCTGCTTTGACCCAGGACATTTCACAGCGGATCTGTGCCCGCATCCTCCAACCACTTGTGGGGATGTAGATCACCGGTAGCAAAAAACACACTGTTCACAGTGTACGTTTTTAAGTCTCTTGGCCCCTTTATTTTAGCCACCGATTGTACAGCCAAGGAAAAGAAAAGCATACGGGCTTAACTTCAGCCCAAAAACAAAAACAAATACACAGTCCGTGTAGATAACTCACAGTCTCTGTAAGTCCAGCAGTTCTTAGGTGTTTTTTCCCCACCTAGATTCAGGGTATGTGGTATCCAGTGGACGGAAGGCTGCAGCTCGAACTTTCCCCGTCTTGTCCCCAGTCAGGCAACTTCTGAATGAGAACCACCACCCACCCATCCTCCAAACTTCCTTCCTTAAGTAGGCCTCAAAACCAGGCCTGGATGCCTGGGAGGCCCAAACCACCCACCCTGCTTTTGAATTGCTCCAGTAAGCCTGACCCAGATCGATGCTATCCAGCAGTCATACTTAACAAAACAAATGCCAGTACCATATCGTTTCTGACGTACGGCTAACAGGCTTTACTTCAACCGAGGGTCGAAACCTCGGTGACAACGTATCGACCATCAATAACGGGGAACCGTTGCCTTCTCACAATATATATATATTTTATATATATATTATTATATATATTATATATATATATATTTTTAATTTATATATTATAAAAAATATATATACTTTAAAACATAATTTTATTTTTTTTACTTTACCATTGTGTTCCCCTAGGGTGCTTGACCATTCGGGGGAGCGATCGTTAGTGCAGCCTATTGCATTGTGTAGACAATGCAAAAGGGTGTACAAAGACTACGATTTTAAGGCAGGAAGTAATAAAACATGGCAGCGATGGACGCTGCCATGTAAACCGATCAGGACCCCACAATCTCGCCGCAGGGGTGCTGCGCATTTCTTGTGTCAAGCCACTCATGACACTGTCAGAAGCATCTTACCTGGGTCAGGGTATGTTCACACGGCGTAATTGCGGGGTGTACAGTACGCCCCGCAGTTACACCGGGTGTTTGGGAGTCGCGCTAATACGCACGCATTACTCGCTGCGCGTATTCGCCGCAAGTAATTGACATGTCACTTATCTCCCCACGCAACAATACGATCGTATTGTACGAGTGGCGAGAGGAGGCGTAATCCATAGTTCTCTATGAGAACTGCGGATTATCGTAATTTCGGCGCGCATCTCGCTCGTATTAGAGTGCAAATATGACGTGAAATGTGCGCCAAAATTTGACCGTGTGAACATAGCCTTAAGGATAACAAGGACTGGACTTACTATAGCCCCTTACCGACACATACCAGTATGGCCAATGTCGGTAAGAGGATCATGTGGATGATGACTTGCAGCTAATGAAAATTAGTGTATAAGACCAATTGAAAAAAAGAATTGTAATACTGAAATATTGCCTCCTGAAAGGTCTGTAGAATATATGCTCAGTACTTGGTTGGAGCTCCTTCTGCATGAATTCTTGCATCAATTCGCACTTCTGAGATGTTATGGGAGCCCAGATTGCCTTGAGAGTGCCTTCAGCTCGGCTGCATTGTTGGCTCTGGTGTCTCTCATCATAGATTCTCTATGGGGTTTTGGTCAGGCGGGTTTGCTGGCCAATGAAGTACAGTGACCTTGTGGTTAGTAAACCAGGTATTAGTACTTTAAGCAGAGTGGGCAGGTGCCAGGTCCTGCTATAAAACTAAATCAGCATCTCCATAAAGCTTGTCAGCAGAGGGAAGCTCAAACATTTCCTGGTAGACGACTTCTCTGACCTTGGACTTGATATAACACAGTAGACCAACACCAGCAGATGACCAACACCATCAATGACCGGGGAAACTTCACACAGGACATCAGGTAGCTTGGATTGTGGCCTCTCCAGGCTTCCTCCAGACTCTGGGATATTAACTTCCAATTCATCTGAGAACAGGACTTTGGACACAGAGCACCAGTCCAGTCTTTGTTCCTTTTAGCTCATGTAAGACGCTTCTGACGGTGTCTCTAGCTCATGAGAGGCTTGACATGAGGAAGGTGACAGTTGTTACCAGGGGCGTAACTTTGGTTCAAAAAGTGGGGGGGACCAATTTTCCCTCTCATCCTATCCCTACCTCCCTCCTGCACTCGCCTTCTCTTTCACTTCCCCTCCCTTCCCTTCTCTCCCCTCCTCTCCCTGCAGTGAAGCGCCCCCTCTAACCCAGCTAGAAGGTCTGAGGAAGCGCTGTGAGCTCCCCCAGCAGGTCCGGGCGGAGTCCTTATGGCAAACACTTTTGGTGCAATGCGTAAGGTTATGAGGGGCTCTCTAATTACTGAAGTTTAGACCCGGACTGGGACTAAAAAGCAGCCCTGGCAATGAAACTGAACCAGCCCAGCTACAGTATTTTCCCCTCTAGATGAAAATAAAAAATGTTGTGCAATGCATCAAATTTCACTTAACCCCTCCCATCCCCAATCACTACATTAACTTTGTGATACACACAACAGAATGAGGAAAATAAAAGAACCCAATCTCACTGTACCCCTAGGAATCACTTATGTCACATACTGTACCCCAAAATGTATTTTATTGCTACCATACACCAGAAATGACATCACTCACTGCACCCCAGAAATGAATTATATTACACATGGTAGCCACATAAATTACATTACTAACTGCACCTTACAAATAAGTTGCACATTGTACTCATGAAATAATATAAAGCATTACACCTCAAATATGTATTATATTACACACTGAACCCTAGAAATGAATTAGATTACTCACTGTACCCCAGAGAATACATTACACACCGTACCCCAGAGATTATTACATTACACTGTACCCCAGAGATTATTACATTACACACCGTACCCCAGAGATTATTACATTACACACTGTACCCCAGGGATTACTACATTACACACCATACACCAGATATTACATTACTCATTGTACCCCAGAGATTACATTACACTGTACTCCAAAGATTACATTACACACCTTACTCCAGAGATTATTACATTACACACTGTACCCCAGGGATTACTACATTACACACTGTACACCAGATATTACATTACTCACTGTACCCCAGAGATTACATTATACCATACACGAGAGATTACTACATTACACTGTACCCCAAAGATTACATTACACACCGTACCTATTCTGACTCCATATCTGACAGCAAGTGTAGAAATTCATCGGGCCCATGTGGTAATGGAAGTCTGGATTGAACTGTAAGAACTTACTTCAGAATCTTGTCAGACAGTGTCAACTCAACTGCTCCGGCGTGTATGAAGAAGCAACAGGAGTTTATTCCAGGCTGAATCTTGTAGCTTACACCAAAGTAGTAGGTGAAAAGATGATAACTTTACAGAGTTGGTGCAGAGGATGAGGAATACAGTGCTTGAGTGAGACAGAAAGATAGGGGAATGCTAGGAAAGGGAGGGCTGAATACCTCAGGGGCACACTTACAGGAAGTTGAGGGGGGAAAAAATTAAAAACAATGCAAAGCAGTAAAAAGAAAATTCCCAATACGATTATGAACCATAAAATTTGGGGGCTGCCCCAAATCCCCGTTTAAAATTCTTTAGATTTCACTTTTAATTTCAATATAACAAATGTTCTCGGGAACCCTTTTAAGAAAAGAAAAAAAAAAGCAAAATTCAACAGGTTAAAGTTAGATAATATTCTATAACAGTAAAATTCCCGAAGAAAGTAATCCAAATGGAAAACAAAATCCAAGAGAACCAAATCTTCGGTTTTGGGGAAGCCGCAAAAAGGGCCCCAACACTTCCCCCAAACCCTGGTAAATCCAGTGGTAGATGTTTTTAGGAATTTTTCCCGGAGGGCAGTTCTGAAAAGTAGACTTCCTTCTTCAGGTGTCAGCTTCCTTTATTCCCCTTAAAACCCACCACTTTGAGAGTCTTTCCTTTCCTGAAAAAACGCTGAAACCCGGTTTTTGTCTTGACCCTTTTTTAAAGGAAACCCACTGGGGTATACGCTTAGAAACTTTTTGGCCTAATCTCCTTTTTAAGACTCAGGTTCCCCCAAAAACGTAACTGGCTTCATGGGTGGGGTAAACCCCGGGGAGTCCTGAAACAAAAAAACTTGGGGAGTCATGTGGTCAATGAGACCTAAAGCGGGGGAGAAACATTTGTTCCGCAGTCAGTGGATTGGGTCTGTAGAGATATTTATATCTTAGCAATTTCAAATGCTGGGACAGTTGCAATGTTCGAGTTTTGGGAAAACGGGAATGCGCGGTTTTTTGGAACTAGTTGGCTTTTCCTAGGAGAAATCCCCCAGTGTGGTTGTTGTCCTTCCAGACATCCTAGGTAGGCAAATGCAGCTTGGTTTCCTTGGTTGCTTTAAAGGAAATAAAACCCTTCTTTCCTAACAAGGGTAATGGTGATTGGAGCTAGGGAATTAAAGGGGTTTTGGAAAATTGTTAACGATGGGGACAAGATTACCCGCTTAGTGAAGGGTTTTGTCCCCGGGGTGACCTTGGAATGTAAACATGTTTTTTGTTGATGCCCCTAAAGAAAAACCTAGGCTGTGGGGAATGGGGGGGGGAATCAGACCCCAAGTTTAAAAGGTTTTTAAAATTTTTGGGTGCTTTGGTCAAAACCAAAGGGGGAAAATTTGAATCCATTACCTTGGGACTGTTAGGATGATCTTGTGAAGCCTGAGGTTTGCATAGACAGCTTTTCCCTGGTTCTGGTGAGGAGTTCAATTGCTTCTTTGCGGGGGTAGGGAAGGTTTTAAAGCCCCAAATCATCTTCCATAAAATTTCCTTTCTAAACAAACTAAACGAGCTTTTTGGGGACCCAAAAACCTTTTTTCCTCCTGTTTGGGGCCCGGGTTTTCTTTAAATTTCCATAGTTTGGGCTACGGCGGGAGGGGGGGTGTTGCCAAAGAAATGTACTTTTTCATCCGGAAAGTTTTGATTCATGTTGATGTTATTGTCCTTGTCCCAAATAAAAAAACTAAGGAATTTCCCTGTGATCTTCCCTCACAAAGGGAAGCATTTAAAAACATTTGCTGTATGTAGCCATTACAAAAAACAGGTTCTTGAGGGAAGCGGATTAGAAATCCTAGGGGGGAACTATTTTTGGGTTTTTGGGCCCCGGGGTTGAGGAAGCAGGTTTTTGAAGAAAAAATTCCCTTTTCAGGATGAGGCGGGAATAAAAAAAACTCTAATTTGTTTGGGTTTTTGCGCGGGTGATACCCCCCAAAAGAGGGGAAAAGGAAACCAGCTTTCTTCCCCTTTCCCTTAGTGGTGGTGCAGGTTCTGCAGGTCCCTGCCCAAATATGTTCTGTTTTAAAGTCAAAATAATGTTTCTCCATTTTGGTTTCCTTTTTTAAATTTCCCATTTTAAAGAGAGAATTTGAAACTGTTGCTGTGGGTTTGTTTGGTAGTTTTCCCTCTTGGAGTGGAAAGGGTATTGGTGCTCCCCAGTTTTGGGGAGTCATTTTGGGGAAAAAACTCCCTTTCCAAAATTCTTAAAAAAATTCCTTGTTTCTCGTGCGGGGTGCTAGTTTTTTGTCTTAAAATTTTTGGGTTTTAAAAAATGCTGATCCAAGACTGTCATCCAGGATGAGGAAAAAAGGAATGTTATTTTTCTAGATCAGTGGTCTGCCACTTTCCAGTGGTTTCTTTTCCCCAGTAATGGTTTGGACATGGTTAAAAATTGGGTGCTGGACCATTTGGTAAAACAGGGGTTTTTTGAATGGGGAAAATTCTTAGTGGGCTTTTTAAATCTGGTTATGCAAATTTTTCCTATGATAACCCAGCCTAGATCAAGGCTTTGAGCAAAGGGGAGCCATCATGGGCCCCATTGATTTGCGGGGCGAAACCTTTGTGTCCCCGGGGAAAAATGTCCTAACGAGAGAAGTAGGATGTTTGCTTTCTTGTCAAGTGCAGGTATTTCAGTGACTTTAGGCCTTAGATGGTATGATAAAGAGCCCCTTCGGGGTTTACGGGGAATTTTCCCTCTCTGTTAGAGGGTTTTTGGTTGCATTCAAAAAGTTTTGGGTTTAAGGGTTCCTGACCTTGTTGTAAAGTGAAGCAAACCATGGTCCGTTTGGTCTCTTTTTTGAGACCTCTGTGCCCGCCACTGCGGGTTTCCCCCCAAAGTGTAAGGGTAGGTGTCTCCTTAAAGGTTTTGAACAAATAAAAGATTTCGTTTCTTGCAAGGACCGGTTGCTTTGTTTCCACCCTTTGGCATATACCTTAGGACTCCCTTTCTGGATGATCCCTTTGGGTATACGTTGACAAGAATAAACTTTGCAACCCACTTTTCATAGAGAAACCCTTTAACCCCAAAATTCTGTGCAAAGAGGGAAAATTCGGGGGGTAGGATTTAAAAGTTTTTGGTTCCCAATTTCTCCCCCCCATGCTTTGCCACTGGCGGTGACTGGGGGATTTGGGTAATTGCTTTTATTTTAGATGGATGAAGTGCTTTTCACATGGTCAACACTGTTAAAAATTTAATGCCCCTTAATTTAAAGCGTACAATCTTTAGCCAAAATTATTCTGTGGGGGGGCAAAAACATTTGTAAATTACCAAATTTTGTCAAAAGCCCCTTTTTCGTTTTCCCTTTAAACGGTTTATTTTTGAAGCCGTGCATTTTTGAGAGGATGTGGGGTTTTATGAAAATTTGGGGATAGACGATTTTTGGGGTTTTTAATTTTTCTCACCTTGACCCCCCTCTTCTGCGGAGATGATGTAGGGCAGGAAAAAACGTTCATTTTTTTTTTATGATAATGGTCCTCTCGGTTTCCTGTTTGTTTGAGGTGGACTGTCTTTCTTAGGGGAGATGAAGTAGGACCCCCAAAACTTTACTGTATTTAAAAACTTGGGTCATTCTTTGGGCTTGACAAAGGGTTTTTTATGAACTCACAGAAAATAGGAGAATGGAGGAAAGGAAACGGGTATCCCTTTTTTATCTTGACCCGGGGCTGTCCACTTTTTCTTGAATTTTTGTATGGCAGTTTGGGGAAACTATTGGGTTTAAACCCCAAAGAGCAGTGTCCAGGTAACTGAGGGGCCCGGGTTTTAAGGGGAGTGTTGCTTTGGGGCCCAAATGAAGCTCGAAGAGTTTGACACTGAGTTCTTGGAATTTCTCATTGTCCTTGCCGGGAGAATTTTTTGGGGAAAATTTGAAAAAACCCTGTTTTAAAAGAGCTTTTTCTATGGCTTCGGACTGCCATAGCTACGTTCTAATCTCCCCCAAGAAAGCCATAGGACCTGCCACAGGATTTTTCAATATGAAAAAGCTCCCGAGTCTCCCTTTACCGTTCTGGGGGACCTGCGGGGGCCCAGCCATCCCGATTTGCAGGTTTCCCGTTCTTCTGCAGTGTGTTTCCAATATCATCAATTGCAGTTCTGAAGGCAATTTCCCGGATCTGTAGTTCTTTAGGCCTTTGGGCATCAAACCTGGTGAGGCCTGTTTTGTTTTGATCACGGCGGACCCTGAACCTTGCAAACTCTGACATGTCTGACCTTTCTGACTTTGGCAGGTAATTGTAGGCCCGAGTAGTGCTTTATCTTTTTGTTTTTGTGGTAGTCCCGAATTTAAAAGGGCATAGGGACATATGGAGCGCAAAAGGCATTCAATTTAAAAAGGGAGGTTTACATTCGATATATGTGAAGTGGGGTTGGCATGGGGTTTCCGGGGGGTGGAAAACTTGCTGGCTTATTGGTTTGGCCTTGGGTATCTTTGTTTTGAGGTTGCGGGTGTTTTGGCAAATTTGGTTTCATTGTGATGTGTGAAGGAGATAAAGGATGCAGCTGGATTTAGGGGCTGTTTTCTGACATCGAATGCAGGGATCTGCAGAAAGGGTCTGGGGTTTTTTTTTGCCCCTGGGAGGGGGGAAAATTTTTAAATGTCCGGAAAGTTGGGGGGCATTTTAGGATTCCTGGTTTTTGGCCCTTTTTCCCATAGTTCTTTTGCGCTTAACCCGGGGGCTTTAAGGTACCCGAAAAATTGGGGGGGAACTGTTCCTTCACTTTCCCCTAGGGGCTTGTTCAAGAACCTTTAAAATTTTCCATTTGGGGTTTGGGGATGTTTTACATTTGTTTCTGCAGAGTTTCCTTTTCCGGTCTTTTGCCTGCGGTTTTTTCTTCCTAGTGCTGTCTCTGCTTCCCAAAAGCCCGCCCTTTTCTGTTTCTGTTCTTGGGTTCCATAAAATGCCCCTTTTCCCGGCTGTTTCTGCTTCCATAGCTGCTTTCTTGCTTTCCCTAGCTGCTCTTTTTTTGTGCAAAAATCTGCCTGTATTTAAATAGGCCCCAGCTTCGGGGACGTTGGGTCTTATGAGCTGTTTTACTGAGCGTAGGAATTTTTTGAAGATGTGACTTAGATGATCTTTTGGAATGCTTTGAGATTTGGAAAAATTGGATGATTTTTCCTGCATTGTGTGGTTTTTGGGCAAATTAAATTTGGGGCTTAAATTTTTTCCCTATCAGGTTTTCAAGTTTTAATTTTTAAGGCACTGGAAGCTGAGCAAAAACTTGTAGAGAATCTGGGGGATTTAAAACTTCTGTTAAAAATTTACCCCGTAAACGGAACTTTTTTTTGTTAGTGTTATACATTGCAGAGAGTTGTCCCTTTGGGGTCCTTCTAGTGGTTTTTTCATTGAAAACAAATGTGAGATGGGGAGATGTGACTAAGCAGTTTTTCCCCTTTTATCAGTAGCTTAAAAAAGTATTTCACTTTTTATGCTTTCAAAATTCTCTCTGATTTTCCATTTTAGGGTGGGGGTTAGACCCTTTTCTCTCTCACAGGTTGTGGAGTTGGATTCCTTCATCTTGAAGGGTTAGCTGGTCAGGTGGGGTGGGGGGCTGCCTGCAGCCATAAAGTAACACGGGGCCCGGGAAAATAAGATGGAGGAATAGGGTGATCTTGCTAAAAAAGAGTCGAAGCTGTATTTTTAGCAGAAGGTGCGATGCACAATGCCCGACTGATGCTTGTTGTCACGGGCAAAACAAAATTTTCAGTTTTATGTGGTAAATCTCTGTGAAGCTGTTTTTGGGGTTTATCGTGTTTCCCAAACCCATCTTTTTTACTATTCTGACTCCCCTATCTGCGCAAGTGTTAGAAATTCATCCGGGCCCAGGGGGTAAGGGAAAATCTGGGGTTTAACTGTTAAGAAACTTAAATTCAGAATTTTTTGTCAGGGGAGTGTCAAACCCCAACTGCTCCGGGGTATTTAAGAAGAAAAAAGGGTTGGGTTTTTTACCAGGCTGAATCTTTTAGCTTACACCAAAGTTGTAGGTGAAAAGATGATAACTTTACAGAGTTGGTGCAGAGGATGAGGGGTTTCAGTGTTGACTGAGACGAAAGATTTGAGAAGAATTTAAGGGGAAGGGAGGAGCTGAATACCTCAGAGCAAAAATACAAAGGGAAAATGAGAGGGACAAAATTTTAAGGGAAAAGAAAGCAAGTAAAAGAAATTACCCAAAATGAAATTTTTGAACCCTGAAGTCATGGGACATGGAAAAGTACCCCAGAGATTAAAAATTTAAAACACTGTAGCCCAAAAGGGCATCAAATTTCGCACCTTACCCCGTTTTTTACTAATTACCCACTGTTCCCCAGAGATTATATTACGCACCATACACCAGAGATTACTACATTACATACTTTACTGCAGAGATTACTACATTACCCACTGTACCCCAGAGATTAGTTTACACACCGTACCCCAGATATTACTGCATTATTCACCATACCCCAGAGATTACATTACACTCTGTACAACAGAGATTATATTACACCATACCCCAGAGATTATTACATTACACACTGTACCCCAGAGACTACATTAGACAAGGTACCCCAGAAATTGTGTGTGTATATATACATATATTGAACACAGACACACTACACACTTAGGGCGAGATGTCCGAAAATTGGCGGTGCTACATCAGTTTTTAGGCGCATTAAATAAGTGTAAAGTGCGGCAGAAAGTCCGACCCTATCAAAAATCTGGCGTCAGGTATACCTTGCATAGTAAACATAACGCGCCTAAAAATGATGTGCTGTGCGCCTCCATAACAAAATGCGCCTATTAAGGCGCATAGCACATCATTACAAGTGTATATGTATAAGTTTATAGCTTATCATTACAGGTATATGAAATGCGCCTAACACATACACATACACATCCACACAGTAGGCGCATTTCGTTATGGAGGCGCACAGTGAATAATTTATAGGTGCATTACAATGTGTCGTTCCCAGCATATAATACGCCTAGTTTTGGTGTAGGATAGTTCATTTACACCCAAAATATGGCGTCAAAAGCGGTTTTAGCGCAATATATACCAAAAAACTGGTGTTGGCGTGTTGGGAAATGTCGCCCTTAGAGTTCACATGATGGTTTTTTCGGCACGGACAGTGTCATTTGCTTGTTGGAAATTCGGCGCTCACGAAAGCAGAGCTATGACGAGCAAATGACCCAGGCTGCCCAAGGCAGATTTCTGCTGCTCCTATCCATTAGTGCTGTTAGTGCCTAAAACACCTTGAAGAATTCTGTGTAGGCGCTGACAGTACGCGCCGAAAACACTCAAGTAAAATCAGTGTCATCTAAACAACAACACTGGTTTTACATAGGGTATAATGTAAATCAGTTTCCTGCCGGATTGGACGCCAGTTCTGAGGCAGATCCAGCACTGAATCCACCCCAAAATCAGCATTCACATCTTCTGCATGAATGTACCTCTTAAGGTATGTTCACAAAGCATATAGCAGGGTATACTTTGAGCTCTGCTGTATGCTGGGTGTTTTAGAAGTAGGCACTGGCATGTCCATACTTCTAAAATGCTGCAGGGCCGGCCCCATTCACTTTACTTTTCCCCGGCGCGTAAGTGCAGGGAAGGCGTGACATGGCTAGACACATGGCTGTACAGTATATACACATCTCCCATATACATTCGATACCCTACTCACATACACACACAACGCCTGGCACCCTTGTCCCCTCCTTACCTGTCTCCTGTAGTCTGGTGCAGTTGGCATTCAGCAAGAGCTTCCCTTCTTCTCTGATGATGGTTGAGCATAGGGGAAGTGGTATACAATGGGAGGGAAAGATACAGCCCCAGATACAGAGTGTGCTGGGCTGTGAGCCGCGTTCTGATTGGTAAAGCAACCCCTGCTGACTCCTGCTCTACCAATCAGTGCTGCTCTCACTCTGCACAGACACATGAGGCTGCTACCTACTCTGTCCCCCCAAGATGCACAGAAATATAGGAGACAACAGGGTTAACTTCGTCCTCCTCTGTGCTCTGCCCTCCCCACATACCGTATTCTCATGCTTTCATATGGATTATTTTTTTATTGAAGTGGCTAAAAAGTGGGGGGGGACCGTCCCCCACCCAGAAAAAAGTGGTGGGGACGAGTCCCCTCTGTACCCCCCCTAAAGTTACATCTATGGTTGTAGCCCATGTCCCGGATACGTCTGTGTATGGTGGCTCTTGAAGCTCTGACTCCACTCCTTATCAGTCTCTCTGAAATTCTTGAATGGCCTTTTCTTGACAATCCTTTCCAGGCTGCGCTCATCCCTGTCGCTTGTGCACCTTTTTCTACCACACGATTCCTTCCACTCAACTTTCCATTAATATACTATGATCCAGCACTCTGTGAACAGCCAGCTTCTTTAGCAGTGACCTTTTGTGGCTTCCCCTCCTTGTGGAAGGTGTCAATGACTGCCGTCTGGACAACTGTGAGGTCAGCAATCTTCCCCATGATAGTGAAGCTTCTGAATCAGACTGAGGGAGCATTTAAAGGGTCATCAAAAATGACTTATTGTTTACCTCACATTTTTATGTTAAACACATTTTGTAGGAATATTTTGGTTATGTTTTTTCAATTTTCCATATCACTTTCAATATTTTTTTAATAATTATCTTAACCCTTTGTAGTTTTCACTTTGGCCACTGGGCCCTAATAATGTCTGACACTTCCTGCTCTGTTTAGAGAGCTTTTCAGCAGTGTGTCATTCAGTAAAAGCAGGGTCACACTGAAAGGAGCCCATTGTGTACAGATTTAAAACAGGATCCCCAGTCACAAGAGGAGATGTCACAGCTCCCCCTCTCCCCTCCCTGCACAGTGAAAACTCTCCTATACAAGTCTATGGGACAGAATCTGTCTTAAGCATCCTATGGGCATGAAGCTGCTGTAAAGTATCTCTCTGACTGCTGTTAAAGCAGTGCAAGTAAGAATGTCTTCCCCACAATCATATATTGACGGCTGAATAGAGAAATCTACAATCAGGAAATAAAAACGACTGAGAGGAAAAGAATATGGATCAGGGGCTTGATTTAATAAGTTGAAAAAAAAAATTGGCGACATATTCCCTTTTTTTTTTTTTTCAAACTCATTGTTTTATTGATTTTTCACATATTTACTTTACATCAACAAAGTTAGGAAATGTAAATAATGTATATTCTGTCATATAAAACATTGGAACAGGTACAAGATCATTACACAAATGAGCCCAGGTGTCATAAGAGACATATTCCCTTTAAAGGTTTAGGAAACCTTTGTGTGTGATGCCAGGAGTCAACAATATTGACCATTCTCACAGTATTCTTATCTTCTGATATACTGAATGTTGGGTTTCTTGTAGCACTATTAATGTTATATACCATGCGACATGTGGCTGCTCGAAATCATATGTTGGTTTGACTATTTGTATAGGCTCCTCTTTCTAAGGGCATGTCCCCACGGCATGGGTTTTCGACCGGTTTGCGGTTTTTCAGACCGCCTGAAAAACCGGCCGAAAAAAGAGTCAAACTGTGCTCTATGGAAAAAACCCCTTGCAGCAGTCCCCAATGGTGCTCTATGGAAAACCCGTGCAGCAGTCCCCACTGGTTCTCTATGGAAATACCCGCTGCAGCGGCCCCCACTGGTGCTCTATGGAAAACCCGCGCAGCGTCCCCACTGGTGCTCTATGGAAAACCCTTTTGCAGCGGTCCCCACTGGTGCTCTATGGAAAACCCAGCTGCAGTCCCCACCTGGTGCTCTATGGAAAACCGTGCAGCTGTCCCCAACGGGTTTGCTCTATGGAAAACCCGTGCAGCGTCCCCTGGGGCTCTATGGAAAACCCGTGCAGCAGTCCCCACTGGTGCTCTATGGGAAAAACCCCGTGCAGCAGTCCCCACTGGTGCTTTTATGGAAAAACCCGTGCAGCGGTCCCCACTTGTGCTCTTTGGAAAAACCCGTGCAGCAGTCCCATGGTTGCTCTATGGAAAACCCGTGCAGCGGTCCCCACTGGTGCGCTATGGAAAAACCCCGTTTGCAGCGGTCCCCACTGGTGCTCTATGGAAAAACCCGTGATGCAGCGGTCCCCACTGGTGCTCTTGGAAAACCCGTGCAGCAGTCCCCACTGGTGTCTATGGAAAACCCTTTGCAGCAGTCCCCCCCCCCCCCCCCCCATTTTTTCCATAACCAGCCAGGATTAAAACCGACAGCTGCGGCTGATACTCAGATGGGAAGAACCCATCATTACTGGTCTCTCTCCATTTATAAACGGGCTGCTCCAGCGGCGGCCCGTCACATTAAGGGCCCGCCTTCTGACGGTCACGGCTCTTCCCAGTACCCTGGTGCTTTGGGTACTGGCGGAAATTTAGTGACACGGGGAGTATCGCCCTTGGGCAACAGAAACCCGGCTGGCTGACACCAAGCCTGAGCGATAGTAATGAAGAGGCGTCTATCAGACACCTCCATTACTATCACTGGAATTAAATGGAAAAAAACACACACAAATTGCACGAAAAAAACTTTTATTTAAATAAACACTCCCCAACACCAGCCCTCTTGAACCATTTTATTTGAAAAAAATAGATCCAGGGTTGATCTGATGTAGTCCACCGAATCCGACGTAGTCCAAATGGCAACCTGTAAAATAAACAAACATTCCACACATACATATAGGCTGGATACCGTACCCGGCATCTAGGAAATCTGGGTGACACCCATCGCCCACAGGGAACATCCAGCTTTCCATGATATGAATACGAGGGGCCACCTTTGAAGGATGGAGTGTCACCCAGCTTTCCTGGATGCTGAGTAGGCTATAATTGCCATAGTCTGTCCCCTGCGGCCAGTCTCCTTCTCCCTGCAGCCACCAAAGACAGACCGCAGAGGGCGCGAGACAGGCGCAAGGGACAGGAGACAAGGGGGCAACTAATGGCCCCTGTGATCTGTATCCAGCCCTCTGCAGCGGGAGTGACCCGCCCAACCTGGGAGGGTTGGCAAGTATGCTTTAAACACCTCTGCAGACACAAAAATGAAATGGTTATGGTCCTTGGAAGGCATCAAGGAAAAAATTAACATGACATCTCTGCACATGGAAGGGTTAATCTATGTAAGCACATAAATGGTTCCTATAAGAAATATGGTGAAAATATGACCAATACAAAACCCTCTGTAAAAGACATCTAGAGAAAAAGAGGTTCAATCTTTAGAGTAGAAAAGCCTTCTTATTATAAGTACTGCGGGCCTTATGTATAAAAACGGTCTAGCAGTAAGACTTTGTTGCTCATAGCAACCCGTCAGGGCCCATAGCGACCAATTCATTTAGGGCTCTGTGAAAACGAAAGCTGAGCTTTGATTGGTCACTATGAGCTCTGATGGGTTGCTATGAGCTCTGATGGGTTGCTATTGGCAACAAGGACAGTCTTACTGCTAGACAGTTTTCATGCATAAGGCCCAATGAATTTGTGGAATATCCGCCTCAGGTGCTGGCCACAGCAGGAACCGATGAGGGTTTTAAAAAGGTTTAGACAATAATATAAATATAATAAAACATATGCAATTAAGATTAATAATAGTAAATAATATTGGGCAGGAAGTAACTTAAACCTTAACATAGCAGCTATGGAAGCCTTTATTAGGCTTCCAGTTGCCATGGTAACTGTTCAACACCCCTATATCTTGTGATGTGGTTGCCGATCGGAGGGAGGAACATACTCAAAACTGTTCCTTATTTATTTAGGCACCATGGCCGCTGCAGTGTGCAAATGGTTAAACAGCAGGGACTGGAGCTGACTCCGTTCCCTGTTGTTGGTTGTAGTTGTTAGCGGTAATTAACAGCTAGACCTCACCTCCTGAGTAAACCTACTCAGCAAAATGA